>QKQZ01012023.1:0-31387 GCA_003595255.1 Solenopsis fugax | reverse complement strand
AAACGGGAAATGTTATATCGCGCGAATCCGCGGTTTTTATCGCGGTTCCGGCACGGCTCTCGCATCGGTGTCACGAAAATAAAATGATCGCCTTCGTTTAGGTAGAATTGATCTTCCTTGCCTACTTTCCCAGTAGCCAATAACTTATTTATGTCCATTTCCACCAATGTAGATTAACTTAGATCTTAGTTTAACTTACTCTTTATTTTTTTCTAATTTTTAGAACTAGACAAAAAGTAAATTAAATCAAGATCAAAATTAATATATTAGTGAAAATGGACATTAAGGATTTTCTCTCTCTCTCTCTCTCTCTCTCTGTACAATTATTACTCATATATTTATTGTGATTCATCCTTTATATCAGTATTGTATTAATTATCCAGAAAAAATTGAGGTCTTGTGGATATTTAAAAGATATCTTATTAAAGATATCTTCAAAAATTATTCTCTTGTTTAGAAGATTTCTTTCAGATATCTTTAAGATATCTTCACAGACAACTAAAATAATTTCAAAATGTTGTATGTCATTTAGATTGCTAAAAGATGTTTTTTCTAAAAGATATCTTTTTGTTGATGTGAGAAGTTATATGAAAACTAAAAATAGAAAAGATTCTTTTAATTGTTAAAATTATTTTGATCATAGAATGTACTTCTTCCATAGTCATTCAATATAAATTGAATTCATAATATAGGCTATGCATGTAACTAATCTTATTTTGTTATATTATGCATAGAGCATTTGATAGATTAGTATAAATGGAGTATTATATATTTACACAGTACATTATAATTTTCAGGGAAACAAAAGTCACTACTCCTCAGAAGAAGGTAGTGGAGAAGGAAGAGGAGAAGGTTGTGGTGCAAGAAGAACTTGATGAAGATTCAAAGGCATCTGAAAATGGGGATACAAAGGAAACCAAAGAGAATGGCTCGAGCGAAGAGAAGGAGACTGACGAGAAAGAAGCCGAATCTACGGAAAACGGTGACTCGACAGGTACATTTTTATTAAAGATACTTTTATACAAAAGACAATTTTTATTTTATCATCTTTCACTCTCAAAGTCAGTTATTCATAACTGAGGATCGTAATCTCCAATTGATATATGCTCTCAAGTACACTCCATGATTTTAACAAAGATACTCTCGGTAGTTTGCCATTGCCTTCCGAAAGGTAATAATCGATAAAAACCTGCGTTCTGAGTGGATTTGAACCCAGATCTTTGGCACAGAGAGCAAACCCAGCTCTCAACGCCACAATTACCACAATTTGTCATATCTTTGTTTAAAGAAAAAAAGAGGTCCACAAACGTGATGATATATATATATTTTTCTGCTTGCAATTTCAGATGCTCCAGCCGACAGTTGCTGCGTAAAGAGGAAATCAACAGCCGCGGCCGATGCAGCAGAGGATGCACAGGACGGCGCGAGTCCCGAGAAGAAGTCGAGACTCGAGGAGAAGTGCGCTGAGGCCGAGAATAACGGCGACGCGGAGGAGGCCACGGCCTAATATTCTCTTATGTTTATTATTGACAGACAGACCTAATCTATAGATGCAATTTTAACTACCGAGTGTGAAGCCAGGGCAGATCGTCTGTGCATTTTCAGAGAGAAGATGGCGAGCATAAAAGAAAAAAAGAAGAAAAAAAAACAGAAAATGGAACATTTTGACGTTTATTGCATTAAGAACTTTCTGTGTTCAGGATGATTGTGTGTGTCTCCCTTATAGTATTTCTTGCAATTGTTAATTGGCAATAGCAACACGAGTCCGATATTTTTGAGGAAATATCGCGATGATTATGTTTAATGTAATGTAAAGCATAAACAAACCGTGTTCTCTGTACTGGCATCCACGTGCATACATATTATATATTCACTTAGCGTTAGAATCCTAAGGTAAGGAAGTATACCGATAACGTTTAGAAATAATATATTTCTAATTCATCAGAACAAAACGACGGTGCGGTGTCTGAAAAATGGGTACATTTGTGCAACATAATATTTCCACCTACTTGCTAGTCCTCATTGTTTCCGACGCACGGATACACTGTATCTTATATACCTATAGACACATACACACCTTGGACTATACATCGGAGATAGAATACGGATATTTTTCTGCGAATCAAAATACATTCCCGAAAAAAATAATAGATTGACTTGTAACGTTTATAACTGTTCGCCGATGAAAAACTTAAGAGAGAGCGCCATTTCTACAGCTTAATATTGAGCGTTTTTCACGATATTTTATTTATATAAATCGTATTTTTGCAAAAACAAAAAATTTGAACATTTATCTAAATTTTAGATAAATTGTGATGCGTTAAACTCTACTAACATTATATGTGTAAATTTTTTTCTTTTTTTTTCCAAGAGAATACTTCGCGAAAAAAAGCAATGTTCAACACTAGACAAATCCATTATATGATTTCGTGTCAAACAATGATGTCGAACTGGTCGTGATTTTATAAAAATTGAAATGTTTCTTTTTGTTTTAATTGCACGTGGCACAGTATAATTTTACGTACCTCGGTTTTCACATGTTGTACCTATGTATGTATAGAAACGCTGAGCGAAAAAGATTTGTTTGGAATTTTGATGTATAAAACAAAGAGTATGACAGTCATTTGATAAGAAAAACTGCAGTTGACACAGCCAGAAAATTCAGAGATACTATCTCATAGTTGATTTCGTTTAATGTAATTAATCCAAATTAATTACTAATTTTTGCATGTTATTCAAAATTAAATGATTGTCAGGTGTAAGTCATCGTTTCTCTTAGTTAGTAATGCGTTAGCTTCAAAAAGCGCCAATATCTTATATTTCGGTGACGATATGACAATAGTTCATATAATTTTCATTGTCATTATTTTGCTTCGTATATAACTATTGATCAGTGAGGGTAATAACATGTATGTTTAAGATTTAAAATGGTAAAATGTGTTCAACAGCTAATACAAATAAAGATGGTTCTCTATATTTCTTCTCTTTCAATAAACTTGCTATAGTTTAAGAATTAATTCTTAGCCTCCTGAGAAAGCTATAATAGTAACTATGCGAATCCTGGCTTTTCTTGATTTTGTTACAATTGCAATTTTTATGAGAAGGGATTGTAAGCTTCTTGCTTCCACTAATGGAGGATTGAACTGTATTTGAAGCATAGTTATTTCTATCTTCGAAGGGACGATGCAATATCGTGATCTATTTATCTTAACATTACGTTTATGTTACGAACACAGTTTAGAAAACTTTGTTTCTATTATAGAAGAATATCTTCCCATTAAAAATTTCTAATATTATATAGGATAAATGACAATTATTGATAATGTCTCGAATACTGGAAATCTGATTAAAATTTTTTTTTTAATTAGGAAACAGAAGTTTTTCTTGATGTTTATAAATGAAATATAACAATAAATATATTCTTTAAGAATTTAAGTAAAAATAAATACAATTATGTAATATAAGTTTTATTTTCAAAAAAGTAAGATAAAATCAAATTTCCAGTATTTGAGACATTGCGTAATTAGATCATTTACTCTATATGCAATACAATTTACAGGAAACGAACGCAGGTCTTTGGTTTGATAAACAACCATTCTAGTATTGAACTGTAGCACTCCTACTTTTGTGTACTCTAGTATCGTAAAATATTCCCCACATATTACCATATAGATAAGATTTTTAAACGTTTCGATAAAAAATTGAAAGACATACAAAATAGAACTTTTCTTATACAATGCTAAAAAGTAATTCTTTTAGTCCTTTTATTTTTTTTCTCTCTCACTCACTCAATAGTTAATAAAATAACATTATAAGTTTCTACAATGAATAAAAATATTTTAAATAATATTCTTGTTATCAAATGCGTCTACATTTAGTAACAAGAATGATTAAATTAATTTTACAGGTTTTTTAAAATTTTAATTACATATTTATTTCATTTTAAAAAATGCAGGAAGTAACAATGCAATTACAAAAAAATAAGAATAGAACTTATATCCAGTAAAATGCTAGCAGTTCACCAGCAGATTCGAACATAGGGTATTACGACAAATTGGCATCAACTGCGTCCGCATTAAGCTCGTGTTCTGTCAAAAGAGCTCGCTGACATAATCTGACAGCAGGCTGCCAGCAGAAGCTGTCATTTCGTAATCTCATTTCATTTATATAATTACGAAACAGATTCTATTTGGTTTCTACATTTCCATTAACCCATTCTGCTGTTTTTCTGTTGAATTTGTGGCAAACACTTTACAAAATTAGATAATCTTTTGATAAATTTATCTAATTGCAATTAAAATAATTACAATTTCTTATCGTTAAGAATCGATAGAGATTACAGAAATAACTAAATTAAAAATATTTTTCTACAATCAAAAAATTAAAAAAATTGCATTATATATACTGTTCGTAATCAATAATATTTTCAACATTGTATAAAGCGATTTTTTTTAAATAATAAAAGTTTAAAATAATTTACCCGTGTCTACTTGTATCAATGTAGATTAATTATAATTTTGGTTAATTTTTTTTTTTTTTTTTATTAGTTCTCTCTCTCTCTCTCTCTCTCTAAGAATTAGAAAATGACAAAAAGTAAATTTAAACCGATTAAAGTTAATATACATTGATAGAAATGGATATAAATCTTTGCACTAGTACACTATAAGGTATACTTGACATCCGTTACAAATTTTTGCAAAGAGCCAAAATGTACAATTTAACTCCATACGAATATTTCAACAATACAGAGGGAATAAGCAGAAAAATTTCGAAAAAACTATTATACTTATTCTAAATGAAAAATGACTACAAGATCTGCACCTGCACTATATCGCAGTTAAGTGCAGAACGTACACAGTATCTGACAGTATCTTTCGAAGTTAAGATACAAACAGATACAAGTATCTAAATCGTATATGATCTTTGGTTATGTTTAGTGCAGTTTAGTGTTTGGTGATTCAGGAATGTCAAGATTTCGTAACATTACCTGCATCAGTTTTTCAAGGTTATTTTTTTTGGAGAGGACGGAGCTATGACATCAGTTAAATGTTAATATGTAAGAAATCGTCTTGCACGTAAAATGGCTACTTGGATCAACATAACTTCAAAGTATGCGCTAAAATATTGTAAACATTACAAGTTAATTAATACTTTTATGGTTAATTGTACATAGAAAATAATGCCGGCAAAGCAAACTTACAAGTTTTGAAAAAATTTCATTTTTTAATTATTTTTTATACTGTACTATTTTCTCGTAGATGACTTCTTAATGTTCTTGATAGATTAATCATAAATTGTCACTATACATATCAACAACATGTAATTTTTATTTGTAATTACTATTGTCTTAACAGATTGGAGCAAGGTTTGAAGATAGTGGCCCGAGTGGATAATAGCAAATTCCGACTTCTTGTCAACCGTATATGCCAGACCCTGCAGTCGAGCATTGATGCAAAAGTGTTTAATGAAGAGGAAGAGGAAAAGCTGCTAGTTTCCTTAGATTTGACCAAAAATGAATTAGCTCGTCTGCTGGATACTGTTACTTCCATCTACATGCAGGCTGCATGTAGCGTTGTCAAACCATCTGTCATGGAAGCAGTCATGAAGGACAGTTTCAAATTAGACGAAGAGAAAATATCTATCTTTATAAATGCCTGGATGACTTATGGGAAAGGCATTGTAGATAATTTTAGACAACAATCTATTTTTCCTACTCAGGTATTGTTATATAGATATAGATGTAAAAAGGATATTTAATGAATTATAAAATTAGATGATCCATATTGATTATGGTAGTTGAGAAATATATAAATTATATCTCTATGTTGATCGAAGAATGATATTCGTAGTATTTATTATTTGCAAAAAATAGCTTTGCAACTGTGGTAAAATTCTTTAATATGATTAATTTTTTCCCTTAGTTTCTATCGGATCTAACTGTATAAACCAATAATATTATAAAATTTTACAACAATTACAAACCTGCTTTTTTTGCCAAATGCAGCCATTGTTTGAAAAATAGAGAGGGCATTATTTAAGTCTTGACTGGAAGGATACTTTTCATCTATAAATAAATTTTTTGTAGTTTCATGTGAGCTAGTCATTTAATATCAGTAATATTAAATTGCATATCAATTTAATATGAAATTATATTTTTATATAAGACTACATTTTTAGACCAAATAGTAATTGACACATGTTTCAAAAATATAAAGGCAAAATATATAAGGTTCACAATAAATTAATATTAAATAGCCATAAGCTATTTCTCGATGATAAAAAGTGTAAATGGTTTTTTAATTCTGTATTATATATATATATATAAAACATGGAATAAAAATTGCTATTTATTAAAATATATTTTTTTTATTTTACAGGTGAAAGATATCAACTGGTGCCTAAATGTGCAATCGTCGTCTTCTGCAATTTCTAAAGATGCACGACCTGTAGCATTGCTCCAACTTGGTTTGACTGGTGATAAGACATCTACGTTAACAGTGGAGTTTGATAAAAAACAATTGACAGAACTTTATTATAATTTAGAGAAAATTCAAACTCAGTTAGATTCTCTTAAATAATAGGGTTAATGTACATATTTATGTATTGTTTGTTTAGAAGTAACAACTATAGGCCTGCTCGTTTTAGCTGAATTGGCTTCACAGTTTATCTTTTTGTCTTCATATTGGAAGAAGAAAGATAAACTCTGAACTAGTGCAGCCAGTTCAACTAAAAAAGAATAGACTTTATATTGATCGTGTAAAAATGTTTTTCAAAACTTTTTTTACAACTTTGTTTACTGGAACACCACAAGCGCATTAGTTATTTTCCAATATTATATATATACAATTTTTAAATAAATTACAGTCAGAAATGATTTTAAATTCATTTATTCGTATGCATGCGTGCACATCATATGCAAGCATGCGCTATTTTTCAATAATTCAATATTAATCCTTGTTTGTCGCGCAATAAAAATAAATATTTGATAAATCCTATATGATGAAGCAACAAAATGCAATTTCTAAATAAATATGCATTTTTATTTTCTCGCTAAATATTTATAAAAATCATACTTCGATGAAATAAATATGCATTTTTATTTTCTCGCTAAATATTTATAAAAATCATACTTCGATGAAATAAATTTAAAATAGTTATTCCTTTCATATTTCAAGCATTATAATTCATTCATATTTTATCATTTACATAATATTCCATTTTATTTTAATATTCTATAAATCTTTATAATTTTTCTTCCCATTTTTTTTTGTTACAAAAATTTTATTCATCTTATTAAAAAAAATGCAGAATTCAGAATTAAAAATTTTGCTATTTATAAAATTTTGTAATATATTATAGAATATTAATTGGCAACAATAATTTCAAATCAGATTATGATTTTTTTACTTTAATTGCAATTGCAATTGAATTTTTTTACTTTAATTTGCAACAATTAGATGCGAGTATTGAATTTACATTACATTTATTATATTCTTTTTTAAGACTATATACATCTGTTTTTAAGATGTTTTATGGCTTCATTTCTTTTACTGTTTTCATGTAATTTTTTGTATTTGGTAATAATATAATCAAAAAATTAAGACTGCAGGAATACATAACTTCCTTGTGCCAATTATATATATTGTAAAATTATATTTATACAAATTTATTAAGGTTACTGAAGAGGTTCTCTACATATATAAAATGTCAACATATGTTTGTAATTTTTATAAAATGTAGTCCTTTTATTTCTCTAATCTAAACGTTGATAACTATGTACTATAATCCAACATTCTCGTATATTTTGGATGGTATTCCATGAGTTTTCTTCACACGTGGACTTCTGTTAGGCAGCACATTCTCGAGGCTCGAGGTGTGGCTGTTGTCTTCAACGAATTGAAAATTAATCTTCCCCTGATTCTCGATATGCTTCTCGCCGCATGATCGCACATTCTGCTTTCTTTTATCGGGAGGTAAAGTTTCCAAAACCTCGGGTGTTTTACGGATAAAGATGCGCGCCTTGCACACCACCAGTACCACGACTATTATCATGAGGAACAGGATCACGGCCGTTAGAGTCCCCACGATCCATCCTAATTTGTCATCTGTGCGCAATATCAAGCGTGTAAAAAATTATCTTTGCAAGAAAAATATGTAAAATGTATTAAAATGCTAACAAAGACCTGCTAAAGTGTTCAGCAGAACGAGCGTGGCGCTTCCTATCTCGATGTCGGCGTCGTCGTTGTTGACGGTAAATTTGCAAGTCCACTGTCCTAGATCGGAATGATCCGGTTTGAAGATCAGCTTGCATATACCCGTGGCATAATCCATTTGCACGCTGTGCCTGCATTATGACATTAAAGAAGTGTGTTACGTAGTGGATAAGTGGATTACGTAGTGAAAAGGATAACGCATATGGCGAGAGGTGTTACCTCGCTTTTTTTGAAAGTTGCCTGCTGGAGTTCTGATGTACATGAACTTTTGGGGCGTGGATCCAGTGGCATCTGGCCTCCGACGACAAAGATCCGGCTCTGCACGCAAGAGTGACCATTTTGAAAGGCGCAGCCCAAACCGCGATAGTGACGGGCTCTAAAAACGATCAATATCTGCTAAAATGGATTTACTTTTAATTCTTATACAGCCTCAAGAATCTATCGAGAAATCCACGAGTCATCAAAATTATTTATCAAAATTATATATACATATTATTAAATTTAAAATATTATCTTGCTACACACAATAAGCTCTCGAATATTTTTAAGTGATGAAAGTGTTTAATCATAAAATATTTATAATTGATACGATCTCGATTTCTTACATAATTACATTATTTAATTCTTTGTTCTTATTAAAGTTGCAAATTTGCACTTTTTGCGT
Organism: Solenopsis fugax; assembly: GCA_003595255.1. Lineage (NCBI taxonomy): Eukaryota > Metazoa > Arthropoda > Insecta > Hymenoptera > Formicidae > Solenopsis > Solenopsis fugax. The sequence goes on along the minus strand of QKQZ01012023.1, from coordinate 22,510 downwards.
GGATTCCTCTTGAGGCCATTGTGAAAGCTCTTTTTGAATTTTTCGTCCCACTCACCAAAAACTCCGGTGCAAATTATCCAACGAGTGAATCACGTTGACCAACCACCATTCGTTTGTGCATCGAGGCTTTTGTGGCTTGATAAATGTTTGATTCGTTAGATTGTGCAGCGCTGATTTCGCGTGCATTAATGAAGGAATTCCACAAAAGAAAAATATTTCAAGCGCCATACTTGTCAGATATCCTCAGATATTTTAATGTTAAACGTAAATAAATAAAATCAAGTAATATTTAAAAAGTATTGATTTTTATATTAAAATGTTAAATTATTATTATAAAGACAATGAGAGTTATATTATAAAATATTATGTAATACTTAACATCACAATTGCTACCGCGTTGCTTGATATCGGTAACTATTTTATTAAATACAAAAAATTGTACAAGGTGAAAAATTTTAAACGTAATAGACCGACTAACTTAAATAATGTATAGAAGATAAAATTGGAACGGAAAAATATTTCAGACAAAAATTGTATAGTTTGAAGAAAGATAAAAGCAATTTTCGAAAAAATTAGTTTTTTTAAGGCTATATGAAGGTTATCGCTGTTTTTTGATACATAACGTATGATTTTTTAAATATATGATTCCTGTAATAAATCTGCATATAAAAGTATTAAGATAAAGTTGTCAAAAGATTATAATAATTTATGATATATTTTATATTATAATATAAAATATAAAATGTATATTTTATAATGCCATATTTCGACAAAATAAACTATACATGTTACAATAAATAAAATATTTTTACATACGTAAACTTGTTTTTTTTTTTTTTTACAATTGTACCTTAATACTTTTACGCACAGAATAGTGAAACGAATCAATTGATATAAAAACACTGCTTTTCAAAAAAAAAAATGTAATTGCAACTTGCATAATTCTTTTGCAATGTTTTTCTGAAACATTTTTCTGCATTTTCTATATTTTTATTCGGTCTATTACGTTCGAAATTTTTCACTTTATATAATTTCTTGCTTCGTACTTCTCTCTAAAATAAGCGCCTACAATATTTTTCTGTGGATATCTTTGATTATCACTAGTTGTATTGTGCGCGCGTCAGCTTGAAATTGCGGCAGCCCGCCTCAGACTCGGAGAAGGGCTCCTCCGGGTTCAGTTATAACGTAGTTAGTAACCGTAGTGATGGAAATGAGAAGATCGTTATGACGTTTTCGCATTACTATTTATTTATACGGAAAAGAAAAAAAACAGTTTACAGTAACTCAAAGACTCAAAACGCGCACGAGGATGCGCGAATACCTCGCGATGCTTAACGATACTTAATGGCACATGAAGATTCATACGCTCAGCGAGTGAATCGCTGCTCAGATTTGATCGCGTGCATTTCGTCATCATATTAATTATTTATAAAGCTCAACACTAACATGTAAAATATAATCAGTACTGAATTGATAATTAAATTGTCTTGATCTAATTGGGCTTCAAATTAAATTTTTTTTTGTAATTCCGAAATACGAAGTAAAGTTTACGATTCAAGAAAAAAATAACTAATTAAAGTACTTTAGATTTAAAACATACACCGTAACAACACGATGACGCCCTTGCACCATCAATCAGTTGAGCGAACATTACTCGCAAACATGAATTTTCTGAACGCTAAAAACCTTAACGCTAAAAATTGCCTACTTAGTATTAAATGCACTAGCGGCTAGTCATAAGTGATAATATCATGGATCGTACATATAACGGACGTACAAAATCGGCCACGAGTAAAGCAGTAAACAGGATGATAAATAGAAGCGCGATGTTAACTTAAAGATGATGACTTTCTATAATAAATAATATGAAATGTCGAGCGGGAGACGCAGTCAGTAATATTAAAAGTGCTCGTGTAGATTTATTTATTATTTAATATTCTCTCATGTGGACCTTTTATTAAAAGGTTATAACTTATTTACCGATCCTATTATTTTATATATACAAAATATATGCATTTCAAAAAGAATACGTTGAATCGTCTAAATCGTATCTTCAGCTATTGAAAAATAAAATAAGAAAATAAGCAATCGCTACATTGAGAAAAAAAATTTGTTAAGAAACTAAAATATTTAGTGTGATACGATCATTCAACAATTATTTAGTAAAGAAAAGTTGTACAAAAAAGTATGGTTCATTCAAGTCAAATTTATTAATCAAGAATAAACCATTCAAATTTTTTAATCAAGAATTAATTAACTCAATATTTAATGTAACGTATCGGACTAAATATTTTAGTTTTCCAACAAACTTTTTTTTCAGTGCAGTCTGCTGCAATTTTATTGGAATATTATTGGAATTAGAGAAAAAAATTATCAAATTAAAAGTCGGAAAATTAGTTGTCGGATTTTTTAATCATTCTGTAACATGTAAATTCGTAAATAACATGACGTAGGCACTATGTGTGAAATTTTTATTTTCTCATACGATTGTTAAGCTGATCGATTACGCGTTTTATTTAGCTAGAATATTTATTAATTAAATACAATTTTATTTTAACTAAATGCAAAATCTCATTTGAGCGCAGTCTCGCTGTTGAGAATATAAATAGGAAAATAAAAATGGCATTGTTAATAGTGAATTTTAAATGAAGAATATAAATCGACGTATCGATCAAGAATATATGCAAAATGATAAACTTGACAAGTTTTCAACTTGTTCTTGACTATTTCAAGTTTTCAAAATGGCTATTTCAACATTTGTTTATTATACTCATTACATTAAACACTGCAATAATAAAATTTATGAAATTCTTTCTGTTTCGTATTTTTATGTACAAATATTTTTTCTTTTATTATTTCGTTATGATTTTTTATTATAAATTGAAAAAAATTTGCGTTGCGATGTAAAACAAGAAATTCCAATTTTATAAGAAAGTAAATCTGTATGTGCCTAATTTTAAAGTTGAAATGCGTTTTAACATATAGCCATATAATTAGGTGTGAGAAAGACTTATTTGGCGATATGCACTGCGTAATAATGGCGTGGATGAATGGCATGAGTAAATTACCGTGGAAAAAATCGCAATTAATTACGATTCGTGTGTGAAGCTTCCTTAATCACTAGGGATAACAAGAAAAGCCGACAGAATTGTTAATTTGTGGTTTACCAGGCGACGCACAACGAATCGATAAATCTTACGGTTTATCGGGGAATCGTGAGTGATGAATGGTAATGGACGCTACCATTTTTTTGATAATGCAAAATGATCTAATACTAGTAAATGTAAATGCACGACAACGTAATTAAATTAAAAATGGTTACTGCGTGTCGCGATAAAGCAAATGATGATGCTGACGTATTCGAATGATAATTTCGCGATTTTTATGCATGAAGTAAAAAATATGTACTCAGATTGTCTCTATAAACGTAACAGAAAAATACGTTTACTTTTCACGTTCTGCTCAACAAAGTTTAACATGATTTACTCGTATTTTAGGACTATACACATTAATCCGATATTTTTAACTCCAATAAAAATGCGTGTAGAAATCCAGAGAACCAGCAATGCTTAGATAAATTCGTAAAGATTTTCAGAAGAAATTTCCGAGAATATCAGCGATTCTTTGTCGAGACTTTTATGTGTGCAGTCCTAGAGTCCTCAAGAAATACGTACAATCAGAAAGAATTTAAATATAAAATTAAATTAAATTCCTTTCCTATTCACGCTACATATTTGATAATTAATAATTTATTATACACGTCGAAATTAGTGAGTCTAAATTTTATCACGCTGTTATATATATATATTCCACTTAACGAGATATAATACTGCCCGAGACAGAACGCGAAAATTGCTACCTTAGACGTCCTAAAGGATTTGGCTATCCTTTCAACGATCGCTGCGCGGCGAGGCAGGTGACAAAGTTTAATCGACGAAACGGCCGTGTAAGATCGTTCTTGTACGGTGTCACTTATGGATACAATAAAAATGAAAAATATTTCTCTAGCACACACGTGTGTGGGCGATCGTCGATGGGCAGCGGACGGCCCGACAGCACTCACAGACATTCGCGCTTGCACATCTAATCTAATGAAGTGAAGCTTCATCGACATGCAGATCCGTCACCCACAAGTTTCTCGAGGATCCACGATCGAGCGGATGTTTCCACGAGCAATCGCCGCAAATCCCGGCCGATTGATCTTTCGCAACGCCATTGTCGAGCGTGGATCCTCGCCACTTGGAGGACGCACACAGATACGAGAGACGATGAGTTATGCACAGTTTCTCTTTCAATTGAATGACTGGGTTAGCCGTAACGAGGGCTGAGTTACCGTCGCGTACCAACTTCGCAAATGTCGAGACTGACCTTCTTTACTCCGACGAGAGATATCGAACCGCTTGAAAGGTAAACGAACCGAAGGCTTATGCACTAAAATTAAGTCTCTTGCGAAATTTTTACGCAAAATCAGGTGTCATTCATCAAACATGAAAATTATAATAAGATTGTCTGTAAGAAAATCGATTTCTTGAGGTCAGAGGGCATGCTAATTCTTGGACAACTTACTAATTTCGTTTAATAATGCTTTCCGATTATTAGCTCGCTACGACATGAGGCCGTCCAAATGGTGCTCGTGCCGAAGAAGCCTCGTCTACCGCAGATTGCAAAGACGTGCGTCAGGATCCATGGCCTAGACTTATGTACACACATACGCCGCGGCGCGTGCAAAGTTCACGTACAGCTCGCCTCGATGCACTCGCGATCGCGGTTGGTTGCGACAGTCGTCGCGACAAGGCCACGGATCCTGAAACGTATATAATACATGTGTCCTACGGGTTTGTTTTATAATCGGTCGAATGCGGAGACGCGACTCTAGCCAGGCTTTGGACGAAAGTCTTGGACGCGTTGTTTCATGAAACTCGACAGAACGTAAGGAGTAACGATTTGACGTAAAAAAAAATGATGAGAATAATAAAATGTGAAGATTAAGGACGAGAAAATTTCGCGTTGTTTTAAGGATGTTTGGATCATATCTCAAAACATTATCAAAAATATAAAAATTACATAGCATTTTCTAATATACGTTTGAGTATCTGTATTTCACAGCACCACAATTCACTTTATTGGTTTAAAAGTTATTTAATTTTTTGTTTACTCTTGATTCTTATGTAAAATCCCGTTTTGTAGTACTTATTTGCAAATTTGAAGTAGCATTATCAATTAAATTAAAATTTGTACATATACTAATAAAACTTTAATAAAAAAATTTATTTAGATCCACTTACTCGTTTAAAAGTTATTTATCTAAAACTGCAACAAAATATAATAATTTTCGCTGCAAAAACCATTATAAATCAAATTTTTCATTGTTTTCTTCTTTGCAGCTAGTTTCAGGGCCAAAATTCGGGCATTCGCAATTAGAATTTTTTTGTTGTTAATTAGGAAAAAAAGAGTAAACCTAAAGAAACCTCCAGGTTTAAATTTCGATAACTTTTAGCTCGTATTGCATAACCAAAACATCCTTAATATCTGTTAAATTATTACGTTATCGTGAAACAGTTCCCATTACGTGAAATAGTTGTCAATTTGAATTTCATGAAACAAACGTCTGACTGGTGCAACCGAAGGAACAAAGTTCTTCCACACGCGAGAGGTCCTTTTATATGTGACGGCCGCATATGCATGGTCCTTACGTGCGCTTCTGGCACGCGAGATCCTTCTCTCACGCGAAGCAGTCTGAGAAAATTTATTGTAGTCTAATGCGACACCTTGGGCGCAATACATGTTCAATGGTAAAGCCGTCTCCGGTGATAGACTTTATGAACTTTACGTACTCGTGTAGTAGTGTGTCATCGATTCAGTTCGTTTTCTGTCGGATTGAATGAATATCCATGCTCGAAATAAAAGTAATCGCAAGGAATCAAAATCTCATTTTGATCGATAATGATAAGATCTCCATTCATCGACGTGTGGAATGTCACTACATGTATTACAATTATCGACTGTAAATTAAAAAGGAGGATCTAAATACTAAAGATGCGTGGAAATGCGAGAACATTTATATTACGATAATCGAATACTGTAAATTAAAAAGGAGGATCTAAATACTAAAGATGGGACAAAGAGTTCAGGACGGTTTCAAAGGCTCAGCCGAAAGGACCGATAGCCTGAAGAGATAGGCCAAACGCTGGATTATAGTAACACAGTTATACTCTCTTGTGCCCTCCAGGCATTTAGATCGTTTGGAATTTACGGTATTCAATAGCGATTTACGGCGCGTAATTTAGCCCAGGCCGAGCGCGCCGGAATCGCGCGACGATCGATTAATGGTGCTTCCACCCTTCACCGTAGCGGTGGAGAAGCGGCACTAGACCGACCGTCTTAGGTCTCGATGATACCTGGCTCGAGGAGGCTCAGCTTCGCGGGCGGCGCGTCCGTGTAGTTCTGCCGGCCGTGTTTCTTGGCGCCGCAGGTCCATAGGCCCTCCTGCTCGGAGAGAGCGTGGCTCAGGCGGACGCTGCAGTCGCGGGCCTCGTTTCCGGCCGCCGAGAACTGCTTCACCACCACGGTGGTGTTGGAATTGACCGGGGTAAGCGACCACCGGCACTGCTCCACTGCCGAGGATGTCACGCAGCGCAGCAGGACGCTGCCGCCGGAGGAGATTTGGATATCCTGCGACAGCTCCGAGAACTTCACTTCGTCTGGAAAGATATATCAGCGATACATTAGTCAATCAGAATGTTAAAAATATCGATATAGAAATTAAAAGTCACAAGAAGAGAAAGAGGATTGCACTGGTACCTAATTTAATTTATTTTTTAATCATTCCTGTCTCACCACTGCTCCTACTCAACTTAACCCTTAAACACACGAGTGGGTCAGAGAGACCCCATATGAAGTTTCGAACGCTTACTGTGTAAAAACGGAAGAAAATAGGAGGTAAGAAAAGTTCGAAATCTCTTTCGATTGATATGATTGATTAACTTTATTGGTCAACTAGAATTCAAACGGCACGGCAGCAAAGTTTTGTTGGGGTCTGTGGGACTACCATTGTGTGTAAGCAAAACTTTTTTGTGAGTATTTTACATAAGAAAGCTGGACAAAACACGTTTAAACAGGTCCGTTCGCGGATGTTACTCGCATATACTCTATCTAAAGTTAGAATACTATATAGTGCTGTAGAAAAGGGAGCTTTTCCGAAATATATCATGAAACACATCAATTTTAGACACGAATTAATCAAAAATACCTCGTATTCGCCTTGTTACATAAGTATATTTTTTAATAGAAATGACAATGACATAATTTTTTTTTGAAAGTATGACTCTTGAGCTTTAAAACGCCATATTGTAAAGTCTTTAAAAGTTTTTTGTTGTAAAGATATGATTTTTTTAAAAAAAGTGGATTTTTAGATACCCAAAAATACCTCATATTCTCCTTGTTACATAATTATACTTTTTAAAAGGAATGACAATGACATAATTTTTTTTTTAAATATGACTCTTTAGCTTTAAAACGCCGTATTTGAAAGTCCTCAAAAGTTTTTTGTTGCGAAGATATGATTTTTTTAAAGAAAAAGTGGATTTTTGACCAATTTCTCATTTTTGCTTAATGGTTTTTCCTTTATTCCTCCTTAACTTCACAATAAATTATTTTTCGGCAATGCCGATTGTGCAGTCATATTTCTGAGATTCTGAACTTTCATTTAAAAAAAAATTTGTTGAAAAATATTGATTGTAATCAAAGTTATAGCTTCTCAAAGTTGAAAAAGTCTCCCAGATCCGAAAATGTGTTTCCGTATTTTACAGGATCGATGTGTTTAAGAGTTAATATGTCGCTAATTTAATTAAAACAATATAAAAATGGAATTAAACAATTTAATTACATTCCAGAAATGTATTAAGTTTGAATCAAATTTAATTTACTATTTATTATAATAAACTAAATTTAAGTCAAATTTAATACATTTCTTGAGTTAAATTGTTTACATAATTATTTTGAGAGTCCAACAAAATTATTCTCAGATTTAGATCTTAGCTAAATTTTTAGATACTTCAACAAAACTATTTTTTCACTATATGTACACGAAAAAACAATTTTGCTGAAATACAGATCTGAAAATAATTATGTTGAACCATTAAAAAAATTTATATTGGACGTTTAAGCTAGTTGCTAGAATGTCAAAACTTTTTGCAGCAGGATTATCATGCTTGAATGTCTTATATAATTATTTTGATAGTTGAACATAAAATTATTTTCTGATCTACACTATCGTTCATTAATTTCAATACACAAGAGTATATTGTACGCCACCAAGAGAAACCTTCTTCAAGCGAGCAATTTTACGCAAACTATGCCTTGCATTTCTTAAAGCGGCTATGGCAGATCGTTTTTCGAATGATAACTCCTTAAAAGCCATTTACGAGACCATTTTACTTGTTTTATAATAAGTTTTCACAGTATTACAATACAACGAATACCGAAGTTCTTTCACTGTGTAAATGTTGACGAATCGATTTCAAAATAACATTGGGCACATATATCTGATATTACTACGAACATCTCATGATCTTGCGCAGGCATTTTGTTTATTTCCAGGGATCAGATACTAACCAACTATTAATCCAGTTTCTTCGAAAAGTGAAGTTTTTAATAATTTTTTTATAAATAATGTATAAATACAATACAAACACTTAGCATGTAAGTGCTGAAAGTGTTCATAACAGCAAGTAGAGATACTTATTTCTGTGTAAAACACGTATCACGTTCATCTTTTGTAAAGAAATCAACTGATTTGGGAGTGTATTGAAATTAATAAGCGATAATGTATATCTAGCTAAATTTTTAGGTTTAGATACTACAATAAAATTGTTCTTTCCATATGTATATAAAAAAGTGGGAAACATAAGGAAATATCCTCTACCTTGCTCATAGATGGTGAGTTTCGCAGGCGGCGACGTCAGGACGGTATTGAGCGACATGATGGAAACCTGGCAGCTCCAGTGACCCTGCTTCTCCGCGTACACGTGCGGAAGGTGAAGCGAGCAGTCGCGGCCAAGATCACCCTTGCTTGGGAATTCGTTCAGGACGACCTCCGCATCGCCGCCGTGCAACGGCTTCCACATCCACACGCATTTTTCCACGCGGCTACTGGTGACGCACTTCAGCGTGGCCTCTGTGCCTACCGGCACCGTCGTATCGGTCGGCACTTCGACGAAGCTCACCTTAGCTGGAATTGGCCGTCGCGATAAGAAAAATTCGCTATTAGACACCGAGAGATGCGGAAAATATTGTTTGACTTTTGGATAACGTGAAGTTTCTATTTCTTTGAAAACATTAAATGTTTTTAATGTACCTGCTTAAAATTTGCTTCCATTACATTACATAAAATTTTGATGATTTAACAATTCAAATCAGCTAAATTTGAATATATTATACTTCAGCAAAATCGTTCTTTCTGTGTATTTTTTAAATATTTTTAACGACGTTGTGCTGTATAAATTTAAAAAAGTGGTACATTCGGTTGTAAATAATATTAAAACTGAAACAAAGTTTGGTATAAGATATGAGTCTAAAAATATCAGCTTTACCTCTGAAATTGGTAATATTTATGTGTATGTAGGTAACGAATAAGAAACTTTATATAATCAGATATTAAGCAATATTATTTTTATATACTTACGTATTATTTCGTAAAACTTTTAATTTTGATACTTAATAGCTTTCCATTTTCGATCAAGAATAACTCGTACTTCCGGGAAGAAGATCAAATGGAATCGAATTTAATTAGCCACTGCATTATTGCTCTATATAATTACAATTTTCAATTGCATTACGATTAGTTTTTATCCAATGTAAAGTGCTACATAAATTACGTACGAAATGCGAGAGAAAGGTGAAATGTTCGAAGAGAAAGTGCAATCGAATTATACGAAATCGAATTACACTGAATTCCGACATCGATGACTTAAAAGTCATTAAATTCTCAATCGCTCTTTTTTTTCCCATTGATTGTAATTAGACTTTAAAGGTTCTATATGGGCCTCTGCATTTTAATCTATGATTAGGCAGAAAGGCAATGTACGCGTATTTGAAACAAGCATTACTATGCAATGGCACCTCGAATTTCTTAACGCTAACATCGTTTTAATGAACAACACAATTAAGCCAAGAACGTCCATTTTTTTCGGTCGAGGCAGATGTTGGTGCCCAATATTTTTGTGAATTTTTTTTAAAACCGTTTTAGTGCGCTTGTCTGCGTGCGACAATCAATTTTCACATCATCTCACGTCAAGGCATCAATCCGTTCGTAATTGCGCGATATATTAGCGTAATTGCACGAGTATTCTTTCGCACGGCGCTCGTAATTGCACGACGATCGGACGCTCGATAACGATCGCCGTGCAATTGTAGGGGTTTGGACATATTTATTTCTTAATTGACGTAGCCGTCGCGTACCTGTGGGCAGGAGGCTGACAGTCGCCGCGGGCGCCGTGTGCAGGATACCGTCGGGCGTCAAACGTACCCCGCAGGTCCACAGACCCTCCTCTTCGTACAGGATGTTCTTGAATCGCACGGAACAGTCGTGTTCGGCGTCCTTGTTTGGACTGAACTTCTTCACCAGCAGCGGTTCCTTGCTCGAGTTCGACGCCCTCCACGACCACTCGCACTGTACCACCGGCTTGTTCGCCAGGCACCGTAGGAAGACCGATTCGCCGGCTGCAACTTGCACGCCGCGCGACAACTGCACGAACTCGACTATAAAAGGGAAACGAAAGCTCTTTGATGGGTTTTTCAATCGCGAAACGGGTCGCGTGGCATAAGATCGATCGAAGTCACGTGAAGTGACGTGAAGTAAATGTGACATTGAAATATTTTTCATGGCTCAACAACTATTACGAAATGATCATAAGTGAGTCATCTTAAATATACGTCAAAGACACCATTCAATATTACTATTGCCCAATTTCTTCACCTCTAGATAACTTTATTCATAAGATATCTCTCAGAGAACATGGTAATTTCTATTAAAATTCTAGTATATTTTGCATCAAAAGTTAGTAAAATGAAAACTAGCTATCCATGTAACCATCAGAGGTTTCAGTGAAGAAAATGAATTTTTAGTTAATTGAATATCTTTATCTGGAAGATAGCCTTCGGGAAGTGTGAAGAAATCGGGCATAAGAGATGACTATTAATTGTATTATATGAAGATGTTCGAGTATCACGTCGATTTAACTTGTCAAGATAAAAGAGAGAGCACCGAATTTCGCTTTCAATATATATCTTATATTTACGTTATTAAATACTAAAATATTAATTACAAAAAATTATGAAATGTAAAAGTTTTATTATTATTTCAAACAGCATGTTCTCAATTATTGAATTACGTAATTTTTTATAAAAATCCAATCAAACAATTTGATATAGAAATGTACGTGCATTAGTAAATGTCAGTATTAGCTAGATACCTTCTGATATTAGAAAACGGACTGGAGTCGCCTGAGTGAACGAGGAATTCGGGTCTACTCGCGCACCGCAGGTCCAGTAGCCTTCCTGCTCCGGCAGGACGTTCTTGAACTTGATACTGCATTCCGTGCTGTCATTACCAAAGGCTGGAAACGATTTCACGTCGAGGTTCCAGGGTTGCGACTGGTTCAGCTGCCGCCAGGACCACTGGCATTCGCGCACCAGCGACTTCGTCTGGCACATTATCTGCGCCGAGGATCCCGCCGGCACTTCAACGACATTCTCGTGCTTCGCGAACGTGATGAGAATACCTGAAACGTGCGAATGCATCAGTTGCACCTCGTCGATATCACTTACGTAACGCGCCGTTCTTGAAAACGAGGAAAAGTTGATTAGGAAGATTAATTCACGAGTAGAATTAGAAATAAAACTCGTTACAGACCATTAATTATTTCTTTCTTTCTCTTTTCATGATACTTTTAACGCCGGCACTTTCATTTTTAATAATTAATTCGAAATCGTACTTTTTCTGGAAGAAAATGTATTTATATGTTTCATATTGCATGATTCATTCGCGATTATTATCAAAGTGAACCAAATTCGTATGGAAACAGTGTTTCTCCGTTCACTTGTCTTTCACTTTTTGAATGACTCATTCAGAAGAATTGTTATCAAAATTGAATATAATATATATATATATATATATTTATATAATTTATATATATATAAGAATATAAATAAAAAATTAAAACATTGCTGATAATTTAGTACTAACTTTCAATTAATTCAATATTGAAGAGTTTTTGCGATACAATACAACTAATAATGGCGATATTTTATGTCACAAAGTTCTTAACAAAAAATATTTATATCGGCACAATTGATGGAGACGAACAGTGATGTCAAGCGTATTTTGTCACCGAGAAGTCGAGGTCGTACGAAAGCAACTGCGTAAATATACGTGCTTATTCACCATGCTCACGCGATTAAAATTGTAATCGAAGAACGGGACTATACGGTTCAGGCAGCTTTTCTCCATGGAGAATACCAGAAAACGTTGTACAGGACGATTTAAAAGCTGAACGATTTTCCAAACGACTTGTCCTCTAATATTTAATCCGAAGTCTAATTAATTATTGGTTTATCAATGTATGATGCAAAAAAACGAAAAATATGTTTATTAAAAATAAATCTTGTAAATTTTCCTTGTTAAAAATATAAATATATTTGACAAAAAAGAGATGAAAGAGCTTCTACGAGAATTTGATCGAATTTGTCCGAAGTATCATGATATTAAACTGTTTTTTTCAACTGAACTTCTTGCACAGTTCATCTTTCCTCTTCTTCAGTCTACACTGAAAAAAGTTTTTTATGTTCAAGTAAATACATTTATTTTAACATCATTTTAAAAATAAATTCTTTTATACTAACTTCTCTAATATTTATTTAAATCAAAGAAATAATATTAAAATAAATATATTTAATTGAAAATATAAATTTTTTTTTTCGGTGTACATTGAAGAAAAGGGGAAAGATGAATGGTGCAAGTTCCGAAAAGATTTATTAATATCTAAAAAATATAAATTTTGAAATCGACGGGATTAACACAAAATTGAGCATTCTACCGTGATTAGCGTTGACGATGCTGAGCTTGGCAGGCTCGGTGCTGGTGAAAGGATCGCTCGTCGAGGCTCTCGCCGCGCAGGTCCAGTATCCTGTCTGCTCGTGCTTGGTGCTGGAGAATCTCACGGAGCAGTCGTTGCTGTTGTTTCCGAACGCGGGAAACTGTCGTACGGGCAACGGGTGGGTCGTGGGAGTCGTGGTTGTCGTAGTCGCGATCATCGGGATCGCCGTTGCTGAAATCACCGAGAGGTTCGAGCGAACGGCATTGATGAATATTCAACGCGCGATTACAGAATTATGAGCAATGTCCGCGGTATCCGGCATAGAAGGATAAGGCTCCATTGTCTAGAAGAGTAATTATCGTGCGGAAAAGAAGATGAGAGAGAACACGAGAAGAATTTTAAAAGAGACTTGATTAAGTTGAATTTATGATTGCGTTAAACTAAAAACTAAAAAAAATCTTGAATTTTATAACTCTTCATATTTTTACTTACTGAGTAGGCAATCTAGATCTCTTTTGTCTAGCCTAAAGTTTTTACTCTTGTAGGTTTACTAGAATAGTAAAATCTAAAAAAAATCTCTGTTACATCACAAATAGTTGTTTAACTCAAATGTTAAAATCTTTATTTAATAAAAATTGAAATTTGAGCAGTAAAATTACGCTTGTGTGAAAAAAGACCCAAATTGTCTACGAAGAGTTAGAGAGGAGACATTTTTCTAATAACTTTGGTAGAACGTTTTTCAATCGGTGTATCGCAAAAACTCTTTAAGTGAGTCGCGAAAATTTTTTAGGAGCTAAAAAGAAGTAAGAAAATGTTTTAAATAAGTAAAAATGCGAAAAAAATAAAAACTTTGAAAGTTCGATTATCATTTCTAAATATCTTATAACGGTATCTGATAAGACATTATAATAGAGAAACTAATGGTGTGCCTTGACAAATTTCGCTCCTTGTTTAATGTGCCGCAAACTTAAAAAAAAAAAAAACGCTACTTTAACGGAGTGTTGCGAAACGTCAGCCTTTCTACACACTGAGAGAAATGTTTTGTAAAATCAACCAAAGTTTGGTTAATTAATGATCAAATGAATTTTATAGCGATAGTTACTAAATATATAGTTGTTTTGACCAAACAATTTGTAGTCTTAACCAAATAATTATTTTCACACGACAAATTACAAAAAGTTTTTGGTTTTTTTTTGTTAAATGTAACAAAGTTTTTGGTACCAGTAACTATAAAATTCATTTGATCACTATATACTACCAAACGATTTCTCTCAGTACAGTTAGAGTATTTACACGAGCATTTGCAGCATTGTCATTTGCGATTCTCATGTGTTAGGAATCGGATTCGCCGCGGAAGGAAGAATGCGATATCGCGCTTACTCGTAGAAACCGATGGGCTTTCACTGACGTCCGGAAGCGGCAGGTGAACCGGTGGCAATGGCTGCCAGGACCATTGGCACTCGGCCACAGGATTGGAAGTCCGGCATGCCAAGAGCACGGACGAGCCCAGTTCCGTTTCCGTGTGCCTCGGGATGTCGACGAACACCACGGCGATCGGCGACGGCTTCGTTCCCGGCATTATGTCGTCCATGGAGTGACCCTCCGCCTCGGAAACGACGGTCGACTCAGAGGCATTTCCGATATCTCCTATCGTAGTCGTCTCAACAGAAGTTTCGTCAGTAACGGGAACACCTGAATATTGAGAGAAAAAAAAAGTAGCAATTGTAAATTTGTAATTTAAATCGAAATATCTTCGTCTGCGCTGAAAAACAATCAACAAAGATTGATGTACATTATTTAGTTTTCGCCTGAAGTTAACGTAGCCATAAGAGAGAACGGGAATTGAAAGAAAAAACTCATTCCGACGGTTAAAAATAAAATTGATGCCTTTCCCGGTAACGTGGGCGTTTCTATTCTCGTGAAAGTGACGAATAAAAAGATCATTGACGTTAAATGTGTTAATGGAGCAAAGGCGACCCTGCGGGTCGAGTCTGCGTGAAAAATCGAAAGCGCGGGCCGGCGACAGAGCCCGGTAAGTCGCGTCGCGGAGGACGCGAAGACGTCCATAGCGCGCGAAGAAGAACGGATATGTGGGACACGTCGGGCAGGAAGCTACGACGGTCACGTAGACAATCGTCTTGCGTCGCGCGTCTGTCACCATGCGCAGATAGAATCAGGGTCGGATCGATAGATCGGCACGGGAATCGTTCGTGTCTCCGAAAGCAGCCGGCTTTATTTCCGTATTTGCGTGACTATTTGCGGAACTGATGAAACATTATGTTGTGCAAGAATCGCTGACGCAGGCGTTGTGTCTATTGCGCAGGTAGGCAGCTGCTCGTAGACATGTATTTGCGTGTAATATCACGTGAATTAAATTGATTACGATTGTAATAACAAAGAGAGGCATGACCCAACTGTGAACGTAGAATAGATCAATTTAGAATAGTATAAATGTTAATACAAGGTCTAAATATAAGCTCGAAATCTTTGAAGTTTATAATATAATAATAAACTTGGTATATTTTTAATATCGGAAAATTCTGATGAAACAGTGAAATACACAGCAATTAGTAATTTAATTGATAATAAGATTATTATCAATTAAATTACTAATTGCTGTGTATTTCACTATTTCATCAGAATTTTCTGATAATAAAAATATACCAAGTTTATTATTATATTATACTTATTACTTAATCGTATTCTTTTAATCATATTCTCTGAATCTTCGTAAGAAAAAGAGAAGATGATCTTTTAATAAATCTGTTGTCTCTAAATTTTCAATTAATCCATGCTAAAATTTTTGAAAAGTTCTTTAAAACTGACGAGTTTTTAAGGATGTATAGAAAATTCCTCAAAACATTCAGAAAATTGTGCAATAATTATAGATTGTTTTATATTGCATTTGAAAGTAGTGGAAAAAATTAGGTAGCGATTTTCTATCTGGATAAAAAATTATTTCAATAAAAAGTAGACATATGGTCTAATGAAAGTATAATTAATAATGAAATAATGAAAAAATCTAAATCTTCTTATTTAAGTACTTGAAATATTCGAGATAATTTATATAGGCTGGTATTCATAGTCGATTCTTATCTCAAGATCATCTTAAGTAATGTCTTAATTAAGATGCTGATGCGGTTTTCTGATTGGTTAATGACATCTTAAGATGGTACTTAAGACGATTTTAAATATAAGAACGGACTATGAATACCGACCATAGTTTCATTGCGAGATTAATTCTGTAAAATAAACAAAACTTATTTATTTGTTTTTAAAATAATTAAATTGACAATTACAATAAAACTTTATATAAATCATTTTGAATACTTAAAGTACTTACACAAAAAATTGAGATTTTTCTTAATGTTGTAAAAATTAAATTAATTTTTACTAACAGATAAAGTAAGCAAAATATAAAAATATATTATGAAATAAAAATATAATCTTGTTCACACAACTTTCATATGTATATAGTTTATTTGAAGTGTTAATATTAAACACGTTTCCAAAATTTATTTATTTTGAAGAGACCGAATGTCTGATACATCCTTAACAACGACTGTTCACCGGCAATGGGCGAAGGAAGAGCGCCCCTGTGACCGATTACACGCTTTCTACATGACGAGTATGTAGTGCGTGCACAATGCCCGAAGTTGGTCCTTGGTATTGTCGCATAATGTTCGCCAGCTACGTTAAGGCCGACGCCGTTCTCAAGACGAGCGGTGCTGGTCGCTGACACTGGAAGGTCATTTCCACTTTACATTGACACACTGATCGTCGACACACGGTTTTACAGCGCTACGTGCCGATCGACCTGATTAGACCTGATCGGGTGTCGGAACCCTCGCGCGGATTCCTCTGTCGCAATCGGTTGTTGCACCAATTTCGTAACAGCCGTAATTCCGGGCAATGTTACATCTTTAACGGAATTCGACGGGCGCGATGAAAATTCGCAAGCGGATCAAGATATTCTAAAGATATTATTCTAAAAGATTATTACATGTAACAATTTCTAATGCACAGAAACAGGATAGAAACAGATATATTTGTAATACAAAAAAAACTATAAAGCGAGCTCTTATTTATAATTTATGAGGACACTCAGTCCTTGTATTTCTCCTTGGTTTCATGTTATTTCTGCTTGACGCTCGTGAAGTACACAATCATTTCTCACGAGTCAATCCTCCCAAATTAATTTCTAATTTTTTACTCGGAACGCGCTTGCCACCTCGTCACGACATTCTTCGCTGGCATCCAACTTTCACGCTCGCTTTATAGAACACGATTTAGCCACTGCGTAGAGTCGATCAAGAATTTTTGGGTCTAAGCGCGCGCGTGATCCTATCGAGTTACTGCTAACTTTCCTACGCTTTCTTTGACAAATATGCGCGTTTCAGTGCGAGATTGAGTTGGAACGTTGGTTGAACGCAAGATTGGTCACGTTTGATCATTTTAAAAGCCCGACATTCCTTTTTTCGAGAGTTTCCTTTTTTTTTAAGCGAACAGAATCGGCGGAACGTGACTGAATAACGCGGGATCTTATTTCGAGACCATTGTAAGCAATAAATGAGATAAGATCAGCCAGATAGAATCGATCGATCTGGCAGAAAGGAAAGTGAATCCGAGAATGCCATAATAAATTTATAATTCTATAATTAAAAACGTAAGTGACTCATTGCTCCTTTCAATAATTCGCGAACGAAAAGTATAACTTTAAGACTGATTCGGTTTTATCTTCTTTAATCTCTTCCTTTTTTTGCAATGTAGTCATGAATGGATGAATATAATCTTAATGAAATGAAATAAAAAAGATAAATGTGCGTTATAGTAATTAATAAGAAAATTTATAAATTAAAGACATTTTGATAATCAAATTAGATTAAATGTAAAATGTTGAAAGTCACTTTTAAAAATGAGTTACTCATTTTGTGCATATGTGTCTAAGTGTATTGTACACACAAGACTCATGAAAATTTAATTAATAGTTTAAATGCATCAGTATATTTTTTATTTTAGAGAGAAAAATTTTTTAAACGATTTCTCTCTGGGAGATGCTAATTTTCCTGCAGACAATATTCCTTCCAAAATTACCAATTCAAATACTTGCGCCACACGGAAGATCGTTAAGGCGAATGCAAATCGTCAGCTTATATGAGTTAGAATTGTGCGTTTTAAGTAGTTATCTGTGCGTGAATTATCTTCCCCGATGTTGTTCGATGCGGCTATTTAACTGGCGATAATTATGAAAATTATTAATCATTACCACTGATGCGCAGTAGCATTAACGTAGACGTAACTAACACGCCTCTTATTTCCTATTTATGATAATAAAAAACGACGTGGTACTCAAGATACTCTTATAGAGGTATAATTAGAGAATAGAAATTTAAATAAGAAAAATGTTACAGGAAAGTATACGAGATACTTATTTTTTCTATAATTTTTATTCTTTCTATAATTACGACAAATTATGAAAAAGCATGTATTACTTAATTAAAAAATTATTCATGTAATGATTATCCGAAGAAAAAAAAAAGAATTAAATTTTGTACTGATCGTCGGAACGGAATTTTTTTTTAGCTTTCCCTCTCATCGAGATCTTAACGCCTCGTTATTGCAAGCGCATTGCATCATGATTATGCATCAAGATAAATACACCTTTCTGAGGAGACCTTCAACTGGTTTTAACTATAAACAAAATTATTCGAGGAAGCATTCTGCTCGTCAAACTTCCTGGAAGTTTCGAAAAGCGTTCATAGTCCAGACTCGATAGATCTCGCTCGATTCGGACATTTATTTGAATTCTTCGAACGACCGAACTACATAAATCGGCTGTTCACTTTTTGCGGGAAGTAGAAAATCCTTGACGTCATCACTCTTGCTCTAACTCGAACAGGTTTTAATTGGCTATTACAGAAATCCTCGTTATTATGCCGTTCTGATTATAAACTGCATAAGCTAAAATAGTAATGAGTAATACATTTAAAATGTCTTGTTTATGACGTACCGAGGTAACTTTCTATATGCAAAATGATCTTGATTATTAAAACATTTTTATCAAAATCAACATTTGAAAGATACCCTCTTTTCTTCCTTCTGATTTCTTCGGTTCATAATTCTCGCAGTGTCAAGATCGACTTTCGATTTGGTTTCTCCTCTTCTCCGTAATGAATCCCGGAAATGCGCGTGGCTGATCGCATCCCTCTGATTTCCTGCCGCTGAATCGACTCACCGCGAATATTAATCGATCGCAGACTCGGAGATCTATCGCCACATTCGTTTCCGCTCACGAGATTATTTTCGCCAGTCGTGTTAGCACGCTATCCACAATTTCTTCACTTGTTATCCAGTTGAGCATATATACATATATACGCCATTCAGCGCGAATTTAAATCACGGATATTATCGGTCATAAATCATTCTGTAATCGATGGCAGCCGATAGCGAGCCCGCAGAATTCTTGAAACGAGCTTTTCTTCCCTTTCCACTTTCTACTTTGCTATTTACTTCGCCTTTGTTATATTCATTTTTATGCTTTTATTACTAGTTTCAACTTATAGTTTATATTCACGTGATTTTTATTATTTTCTTAGGTCGGTGAATCTAGCAGACGAAAATGAATTGAAATAGATAGAAATAAATTCATATCGACACAAATTTATTTCGAAATCATGCTTCAAATTTATTTGAATCCAAAAATAATACAATATAGATATGGATACAATATAGATACATCCGAATTCAATTGATAAATAACTCATTTCGTATTTCAATTCATTTGAATCCAAAAATAATTTAATGAGGACATAAATCCACCCGAATTAAAAATGATGAATAGCGTATTTCGTATTTAAATCCACTTGAGTCCAAAAATACTTTGGAACTCTAAACGCTAACTCGGATAAATTGAAATAAATTGCAATTTTCAATTTATTTGAATTTATTTTCGTTTGCTGGGAAGTTTGCCCTGGAATTGTAAATTTTTGTTCCCCTTGGACTTAATTAGCGTAATCCAATTTATTTTTTTCAATATTATTGAAATTAAGACATTATTATTATCACGTACTTTTTACGTGCAATTCTGTTGTCGACACCTTGCGATGCTAGTTTTTGTAGTTTCCTCGCGTATCCTGGCGGCATTTGTTGCAGGATAGTAATTAACCGATATGTCTATATTTCTCCTTCTTTCTGTCCTCCCTCTCCCTCTTTCTTCTCACGCACGGCTGACTTCGCGCCGAGGTATGTGCACGTCCGTTTTTTTTTATATTTGCACGACGGTGACGACGTCGACGCCTTGAAACCTGAGAATTCCGTAAACGGCGAGACGCACGCCTGACGAGCGCGGGAGCCGAGCGGATCGTGTCAAGGATATGCAGGAATGTGCATCCTTCGTCCGCAGGAGTCCAGCTGTGTTCTTATCTTATGCTAATCGCGCGCGGCGCATTTTCGAGGAGATATCACTATGAAATGTCGGATCTCTGTAATTCCGCGTTACGTTATCACGCTCGCGCCCTTCATCTTTTTTTTTTATAGATGATTACATAAGACGCTTCCGAGAATAGGAAGTTGCCTTCTCCGTCCTCATCGATGCAACCGTAATCAATTCTGTTCCCAGTGATTTGAATGCACCTCCGTGATGCACATTAAAGCGTGAAGGAATAAGAATAAAATATGTGTACCTTATAAGCACACAATATTCCTAGAATATTATACGAATGTTAATTAAATGTTAATAAAAATTAAAGTAATATTATTATTACTTTTTATAATATTTCGAGAATATTTTTTAATATCAATATTATAATAATAAGCAAAAGCGGCAAATACGAGTCGGGCGCGGTACTTACAATATTTGTATCTGCGACGTCTTATGGAAATAAGAAATATTTTGTAACGTTTTTCGATGCATTGATTTTATTGTGCATTTCATCGATTTCGTGCATTAATTATAAATTTTTGACTACCGCTGTTTTTGAGGCGAGTTTCTTCCTCCTTTTTATTTTTACCTTTTTCTTTGGAAGTGTCATTAGTTTTATCTTGTTGGGGCTCTCTTTATTTCCAGTCACAGTGCGAGCCATGTACATATTTTTCGAGCCTAACAACTCGCAATATCTGTCACTCCTTTATGAGGAAGCCCTCAACTTCATTAACCTCATTATCAACCGGCGACTTTTGATTTGTCAACTCTAATGCTATTTAGAAGAATTTGTAAGCTGAAGATGGCCCAAAACAAGGGCCGAAACGTTCTGTAATTAAACTCATTTTTGTGAATCTATGTGATTACACAATTATTTGAATATTACCTCTTGCGCACTGTTTACCGCGCCCGACTCGTATTTGCCTCTTTTGCTTATTATTATATTTTTGTTATTTTCACGAGTCTCATTTCTTTTAATTTTTTAATATCATAGAAATATTCTTTTAATGTTATATTTCCACTATATATAATATTCTTGGTGTACTATCATACTTCATTATTCATGGAATATTGTAAAAATATTCCTATAGTTTTGAGGTTTAAAGAAATGATAATTTTTTCAAATATACATATTATAAAATTAATAATAAATGGCACATTTAAACTCCATTTTCTGCATAGTACGACATTTGTATACTCCATTTTTTGCGTAAACTTCATTTCACTTTAAAAAAGCACATAAAAAAACACATTTACATTAATATTTCAGAAATATTATTTAACATTATATCATATTAACTAGAATATTATATTTAATATTCTAAGAGTAGACCTATAATATGAAACACTTATAGGATAATATTACACACTTATAGGATATTAGAGAAGTCAATGACGATTATTTAATTGGCATTTTAACAATTCTCGATCGCGTTAAAGCCGCGCGAACGAGAGATAATTTATGTGTCACTGTATTTCATGTAAATTACGCGGCTTACACACTGGTATCGTTGACAGTAAAGCGCGAGGATCGGCTCAATGAGGTTTTGATCTACTGACGCGTGACGTTCGGCTAATCGGCACTGACTACTCACGCGTTACCGACGAGCATCCAGGTTACGCGTTGCTCAAGCTTCTCGTATGACTGTTGAATATAGTCGAAGGCAGATTGCAAGCCGCGTAAACCACGAGTTACCTCATTATCCTGCAACGTCTAATTTTTTCTGCAAAAACGTCGCGTGTGTACAAATCGCCACCGTTGCACATTGTGCTGCTGTTTCGCTTGACAAGATGTTCACTTTACAGTGTTTCCGCTGCGCACTATAATATTCTATCTCATATTCCTTCATTGTGCGCAAAGCTTGATTGCTTTTCTACGAGAAATCTTTATTTTTTAAAACTTTTTGATCACATTGAGTCAAAGACGACACGATCGTATAGTAAAAGTTCGAAGCAAACAGCAGAGTCTAAAAAAAAATGTACACATTGTCGTGCC
>QKQZ01011993.1:0-19358 GCA_003595255.1 Solenopsis fugax | reverse complement strand
TGGCGACGCCGCGTTCGCACCACCCGCGCCACCGCGACAACGCTATCATGTCCCGCACTCAACTTAGCATTTTCGGCAACGTATTATCGAGCAGCAAATTTAAATTATCGCAACGAGATTAATATAGATTTACCTATTAACGAGTTTGCGACGCCACTCGCTCCCGATCTGCATCGCGTCCGCCGTTCTGTAATCAGACATGAATGCGAGTTAAAATGATGAGCCGGCTTCGTTTTCGCACGGTTAACTTTACACGCGTCAAGCTCGACGCCGCGCTCGCGCCGCGACCGCGTAACGAGCATCGTATCTACACATTACGCGATAATTAAATTGACAATAACAATTAATGTGAGGTTTCGCTGACCTGTTAAATGAGCCGCGATGACGCCTCCGTTTCGGAGCCCGTCCGTCTCGCATCCATTGCATTGATAACAGTAGCGCGAGCGGCACTAGCGGCAGCTCAACGACGGTTGCCGAATGACGGCGGAGGTGGCCGAGGCAGGCCGAGGGGTCGAGACTGCAGTGACCCAGTGACGGCACGTAGTCCCGTTACGTGGGTAGTGGGGAGGCGTCTGACCGACCCAGACGATGTGGCGTCTACTTGCCAAGCTTTACGTAGGGAGTGGGAAATGGTTGAACGATCGAGATAGCGCTGACCTTGCGCGCGCGGTTAATGGCCTGTCGGTAAACAGCGTACGTCTCAGCTCAATGCGGTCTCAACTCAACGATTTTATACTGTTAGTGAGATTTACTTGCATCGCATTGAATTCTCGTATCATTTGTTAAATCTGCTTACGCGTACCTACCCCGGCGAAAATAGTATGTTTATTAAACATTTATTGAAGTGTTTATGAGATATTTTCGCTGATAAAATCTCGCGTTATAGTTAAAATAATTTTGCAAATATTATATTCAATATATAGTGACGAAAAATGTAGCTATCAAAATTCAAATTATTTTTGCTTGAATATATAAAATATTCATTCTAATATAATTATACGAGAGATTTATTATTCTTTCGGAGATCACGTCATTCTTTATTTCTCACCTGCATCGATGAGATTCGATATTCGAAATGATTCAACGAAAATGTGAGCTTTAGATTTTCTTAATTCGCATTTCAATTTTCATTTCTGTACTTCGCATTCTTAAAGTTCGCGATTATACTTATAACATATTTAACACTCAACTGACACACTGGGTGTGGCACACCCGAGCATTTTTACAAAAATGCTTGGCATTCATAAATTGTTCGTTCCTTCTTTTCCGAATATTTTGAATATATTCAACTTCTCGATTTTCGCACCTATTTAGTTTTCTTTTTGACCTTCTGGCGTATCGATTAAAAAAAAATTGTTCAAATTTTTATGCATTAGATACTGAGATATACGCAATTGAAAATGATCGGGTGACGTACACTCATGTGTGGCAAAATATCGAATTCAATATAGTGTGTCTGAGGATTAAAATAAAGTTCGCGAAAAATAATATTTATTCGAAATATTTAATTTTCAGACTTGTTTAAAATTGCACATATTTATGTTTTATCTGTGTAAAAATATGAAATATAAAATTTGCCAATTTGCCATAAAAATGTATGTTTGATTGTCATAAAATACATATATTTGATTTATTACAAAGATAAGCAATGTACGATAATTATTAATATCTGAAATGTTCAATCTTATTTCGAATCTAAAAGATTGTATGATGTTATTTCCTGTGTGAATAAATATCAATGTAAAAATAAAAATATTTTTGCAACTTAAAATCTTTTGACTTGAAGTTGATAGATTGTATCAGATAAATGTGATAAAGGCATTATATAAAGGCTGCTGATAAATATTTCCGTCATTTGTAACATATTTCAGCAATCATGTTCACGATAATTAGTTTCTTTCTTTGATATTTACAGTTCACGGTAATATATTCATTCGTATGATCATATTTATAACATTGACGAATTAAATTGATTCAAGTAATATGAACAAATAATCTCTTTATTTATAATTAAAAGAATTAGTATTCGTTTATTATAACATTTTTATAATAACTGAAGTATAACAAAATTTATTGACAGAATGACAGATATAACAAAATAAAAATAAAAAGTAGAAAATAATAAAATGCATGTGTGTATGCGTGCGTACTTAAATTTATAATGCAGATACATATAGTTTTTTAAATTTATTAATATATTTTAAAATTCTTTATGTTATTAGTATTAATAACATAAAGTATTACAATATGTATTACAATATGTATTATTAGTATACATATATCATACTTTTACGTTTATTAAATTTGTAATTAAGTTGTGAGGACTAATATAAGATGCAAATTCATATATTTTTAACAGCCTACTGCAGATAATTTTGCAACGTCATTTTGCAAGATCTATGTTTTATTTATTATAAAAGGAAATAAGTTTTTACACTCAAAAAATCTTCCGAAAATTTTAAGAAAATTGATCGAACAAGAAACTTTATAAAGAATATGAACTGAAATACAGCTTAATGTAACGTAGAAACTAACAAAACCGAAAAACAATGTCTTATCTGGGAAAAATATCTTTTCAGAAAAGAAAATATAGTATCTTGCATTGCAAAAATGTTCTTGTAAAAAAAATGTTCAAATAAAACAACATTAAATTTAAAAATAAAAACATATTTTTGCAAATTTTACAACCTAAGATTTAATTCTTATAAAAATTAGGTTAGAGACTTTTGCATTTTGTATATAAATTTATCTTTTATATATTTAAAATTCCTTATTATTTTCACCCAAAAGTTTAACAGATCAGTTCTCTTTGTAGATTTTTAATTAGTTTTTAATTTAGTTTTAGTAATTTAGTTTTTTCAGAATTATTAAACATCATTTCATTACCTCTTATTCTACTGTAACATCTGCCGAGAGAATATCAGTGCACAGCGAATATTTTAAAAGTTTCTCTGGTGTCTCGTCGGTGAATATACCGTTGTTCGGTATCAAACATTTCCAAGATGAAGGCACAGATCGTTGAATAATCAGTTCCAAAGAGATTCTACAGAAACCAACTTTATCGAATGACGTTGCGTTCATCACGGAAATCTCGTATTCGAAAATAATTATTCGATATTCCATTTATATTGATGCCAATCAATGTAAAATACTTATTTTAGATTTTGACAATAAAAAAAGTAATGTTTCGAATAAATAAAATTGTTAAAATAATTTTGCTATATTTTGCATTTTATTTTATAGGCCAGTATTCATAATTAGTTCTTGTATTTAAGACCATCTTAAATATTGTTTTAAGATGTCATAAATCAATTACAAAACTGTATTAGCATCTCACTACTTAAGATGATCTTGATATAAGATTCGATTACGAATACCGGCCTTGATGTTAGGCAAAAATAAGAATATCGCAAATTCTTTATCAGATTTGAAGTCTCAAGTTGCGTCATTTAACTAATTAATGTTCATTTCCAATGAAGCTTAACTTTTATCTCTAATTAACTTTTTATCCTTTTTCAGTTTTAAAAGTTAGAAGAAGATAAAGAGTAAGTTAAACCGAGATCAAAGTGAATTTACATTGGTGGATATTGATATAACAATTTACGGTATCGAGAATCTCATTAATGCGTTATAACTTTTAACTTTGTCTTTGCTTGTTTAAAAATCAGGAATGCAGAAACAGATATAACACCGATGGAAGCTAATAATAATGATTTATGCAGGCCTTATTCGTTATGAAAACCGATACTTGAACGCCTGTAGTTGCAGGCGAGGGATCGATAAATCACGAATACACGTATCAACAATATTTTCTCCTTATCGATCTGCGGTGAATAAATCATAATGGGCGTCCGCAAATATATTACCGCGCACCACCTCACCGCCGAAATCGCGATATGTATCTGCCGAGGAATCCCGCGTTTTGACGCGCTTGTACTTTGTACTCATCATATATAGGAGGAGACCGCCTATGTATCTGGGTGCTCCAGATAGATGCGGCCAGATATGAGATCGGTCGGTTGTCGAGCAGGGTCCCGAATCGAATAATGAGAGGCCCAGTGCCGCCTCCCGTGCATACCGCCCTCCCTTGTTTATGAGAATCATCGGATTTACATCAGAACGATCGCGATCGTGTGGGAGGATCTCGAAAGAACGAACGAACGCGAAAGAGTGGATGGAAATGATACACTTGCTCTGACATGTTAAACGTACGAGAACGTATCCTTACGGTTAAGAATACGGTGGTCCTTAAATAAATGTGAAGTATAGGAAAGTCGCTGAGCTATCAAATTAACGAGACTTCAAAGAGAGAAATGAGAATTCTCTTTCAGAATAAATCACTTCATTTGAAACGCGTGGGTTATCCACGACAGGTTTCGGATTTCCAGACGTAACAACATTTTAAAAATATTAGGTAACTATACGCATTCGGATATTTCCCAACAGTCAGTATAAAAGTTTTATTTCGTTAAATTTATTGAACAAAAACTTCAAAACGTAACATGCGGAACAATATTTGCGACCAATAATTGACATACAGAAAGAAATATCTGCTACAGTTTTTTGATTTTGTTCTAGATACATTGATATTTTTTTTTTAACTGTTCTGGGAATTTTATTCAGATATGTTTTATCTATGTTTGTTAAATCTTATTATTATTATTATTTAATATTAAATTTATTATATTATATATTATATATATATTTTTTTAATTGCCTTCCTCCAGCAGCGTATTTCCTACATTAAAATTAGTATGCTGCTCGGTACCGATACCTCAGCGATTATTCGAGCGGCGAGCACCATCGGCAGTACGCTCATGAAGTTAACGATCGACCAATGTTTTGATCCTCATCTTCCACGAGCCAACAAGCCAACATCGCGATGATGATAACCGCTAAGAAAAAGAAACGATTAAATAAAAAATTCAGAGAGGGAACGCTTAATTCTCTATTTGGATTTTAAATACATGTAAAATGAGCGATGGGATATTTAATGATATTAACGCTGTTAATTTTGAGGATATGCACATGGCTTTACGCCAAAGCGCACAATCGTTGAATATGCATGGCTGACATTTACATGATGTTTACGTTAATAGCGCTATGCAGCAAAAATATTCTTAATATAAGCTCAATCAACACTTGATGAGATGTGTTTTTATAGGCACGAGCACAATTCGTGCGAAAGTAACTAGTAATCGTTTTCATGCACGACTAATGGTTCATCTAACTTCTTCTCAGCTATTTAATCTATAGTATAAAAATTGTTATATTATTTTCTAATAAATAAATAATTCTCTATAATAATATTTTAAAATCAAAGTATGAATAATTTATAATATCTTTATAGAGAATTTAATTGAAGGGTTTCCCACAAAACCAACAAGTCCAAAAAGTTAAATTTTTAGAAAGGAAAAAACTTCTTACGTTTAAATCATTTATTGTATAAATATGCTAATTTTTCTCTATACATATAATAGATATAAGGTTGATTAATATTAGGTTATTTACGAAATAAGGAAGGATTTTCGATATTTCCAGTATAACAAAAGATAATATGATACTTTGAAGAGTTATTCAGTAGTTGTTATCAATGACACGGTCCCTGATTGTTGGTAATTTACTAACATCATTAAGAGTTCTATTTTTATTCAAAGCTGTAAGATATTCATAATATCTTACAGCTTTGAATGAAAATAGAACTCTTTCCATCTTATTTCGTAAATGACTTAATATTTAGAGAACTCATTTAACAAAAAAAAATAAAAACAGCTTCTAGACTTGTTTGATTCTCGCGAAAATTTTACATTTACTATCTATTTATTCTATATACTTTTTACATTTACTTTTTTTATAACATAAATAATGATAAATGTAAAGAAGATATTATTTAAAAGTATAAAGCAATTTTTCATTTTTTATTTATAAAATTTTGCAAATTGATGTCAATGAAAACATTCTTTTATATTTCTCTTTGAATAAATATGGTAATTTTTATTTCGTACATATAATAAATGAAAAAACAAAGTTATAGGCTTTGAGGACTCATTTAAAATAAATAAATAAATAAACCTCTAGACTTGTTTTGGATCTTGTGGAAATTTTATGTTTATACTTCCCGTTTTCTATTTGATGCTTGCCAGAGCAAAATTATTCACGATATGATAATTAATTATTATACTACGCTACTGATAAAGAATGATTTGACACCATAATCCAGATTTAAAAACAGTTTGGTTTTTGTAGGAAACTCTTCAATTAAGAGAGAGAGAGAGAGAGAGAGAGAGAGAAAGTCTGAAAAAATCTAGTCTTCTCAGATTTGATCAGACTGAATGAGGCACGTCGTTCGTAATCGCGTATTGAAGAAACTATAAATTCGCGATTACTCGACGTGAGTCGGTTTTCTCGCGCTAAATAGGACATTTGTTTTACGCGGCAAATAAAAAGAGAATCGCGTGGGCGGCTCGTTTACGTGCAATTTGCAATTCTAAAGTCCACACCTCGGCACCTCGTCGAAATTTCCGGTCACGGTTCATTGGCGCGAGATGAGTTTGAGCTGGCCGGATCGTGCGGTGCGATCGATTAGCACGTCGTACCTCGCTGACGAACAAGCGATTAATTATTCGTCGACGAGGCGCGGATTGTATGCAAAAACCACATCGGTCGTCGCACCCGGAATCGCAAACGGACGCGGACATCTCCGTCCGTCGCTGCCGCCGGTTCGATTCGGTTGGCGTCGTTCGATTCTCTTGACGCAGCTCAAAACCTACATTCCTAAGCGAGATAGCAGATCGCGCGACGTGAAACCGCATTAACATTCTTATCGCGTCGTATGCGGCGACCGGCTTTGTCGTCAACGTCCCGCGATGCATAGCGAAAGTAAGTACGAAGCGGTATTGAATGTTCTCGTTCCGAAGTGTTGGAAAAACTAAGGAGCATTACACGCAATTTATGCAAATCCCAAAATACGTACCGTAAGCCGCACGCAGAGAAGGGATTAGCTAACGAAGCTAAAATACAACCAAGATGTGTCCTTAAAGTAGGAATAGCTAATGTCTTTGCTGCCAAAGCTCGATTTATTAATTATTAATAAGTAACGGCTACAGCAAAAGTTTCATTTATGTAAATACATAAATACATGAATTGAAGAAATTTAATCAAGTTGAAAAATTTAGTCAACTTACAACTTTTTTTTCTCAGTGTACGTACGTGCTAAATCTATATACTGAATCTATCTATATATATTGTAGAATCTGAATAAACGATGAAACTTTTGATCGGATTGTACTAAAAGAAGATAAAGATATA
Organism: Solenopsis fugax; assembly: GCA_003595255.1. Taxonomy (NCBI): domain Eukaryota; kingdom Metazoa; phylum Arthropoda; class Insecta; order Hymenoptera; family Formicidae; genus Solenopsis; species Solenopsis fugax. The sequence goes on along the minus strand of QKQZ01011993.1, from coordinate 12,050 downwards.
ATTTAAAATCCTTTTTGTGGGATCACGACATTACTCTCGTGCGCGATCCAGTGTTATTACATTTCAGTGGAAATAACTGCCACCTTCTTAGCTATTCGTGTTAAATCTCGCTTTTAATTTTAGCTAATAAAGTTGCATCTCGCAGCAAATGTATTTTATTTTTAATAACCTACTTTAAAAAATTCAAACCAGCTAATTTATTAGCTAATATTTAGCTAACATTTCTAAGTCATTTCCTTTCGTTCAATTACAGAGAAGAAATTTTCCATTTAATATCGAACAGAAAATATTGAAATTATTCTTCGTTTTATTTCGGTCGATTTTACCGTGTGCATGAAATTTCACACTAACGTTACAGATCATTCATGCATGTCTGATAAACGTTTCGAGTTCCCTGTAAATAACGCGTAAAATATATTGAAATTGCAGTGCGAGCTTACAGTGCTGGCGCGGGGTCTCTGTCGCTAAGCGAAACGTTCGTCATTTTCAGCAGTGCAGACTTGAAAGCCGCGTTTCGCAGCGCCAGATCAATCCTCGATTCCCAATTCGTCGGGAGACCGTCGCGATCGATCTCGCGCGGGACTGTCGTAAATCGTTCGCGAGATTAATCTCGCGGCTCGATCCGCGCCGGTGATCACGATCGACTTGCGCGCTTAGCTCCGTCGTAGATCTCACTTGAATTTACGATCCGCGCGTCTCTCGGTCTCCCAGTCGCCGAGAAAAGATCCGCTTCTCGCGCGATCGCGGAATGCGCAGCATTTTGTGAAATTCGTCATCGTCGTCATCGTGCGTAATGCGTGACAGCCCGCGTGAACGATACTAACGCGTAGACGACACGCGTACGGGTCAGGCAACGAGAAAACATGATGACACGAAATGATTACTTCTGTATTTTATATTCGTGATGCATCGCCAGAAAAAAAACAGTGTCAAACATCAGTATTAAATTAAAATCAATATATTGACAATGAGAGAAAAAATTCCTCAATTTTAATAAATATTTAGTCGAATAGAACTAATGAAATATTAACTTATGGAATATTTACTCTATAAGAAAAAATGATACTTAAATTAAATTAGGGGTTCTTGTATTAAATAAATCTATATTTACATTTAGTAAATATTTCAGTACTATTCGAATATTTAGTAAAATTTAGTTGTATTTAACAATCATTGTTTCATGTGCAGCAAGAAATTGTATTGATAATCTTGTTTATATATAATCTTCTTTAAAGATAATTTAAAACTTTAGCAAAATATCATATTTTTATTTCAGTATTATAAGTCTTCTGAAGACCATAATATGATTGTTTTGATAGTAATAATATTAAAAAATTTTCATTCTTGAACACATTGTTATTTTGTATTCAATATTTTATCCTCTCGACTCATGAAAATTATTGTTGAATAATGAGAATATATTTTTCTTGATAAAACTATATTAAATTTTTAATGTATTATGTCTAATAAATTGTCTGTTAATTCTATATAAGCTCATTTCAATATTTAAAATTTTGAAAATAAAAATATTTTCAAAACAAAAAATTCTTTTTTTCTATGTAGACGCTGAATCGAGTACAAGTTGCCTTGTCATTTACTTCAATACAAAAATATCTTGATATTTTTAACAAGTTTTTTTATGAAAGACTTAATGGATTTAAATGTTGAATTTCACATATTTTTTCATGTTATTATTAGTATAAAAATTTGTTTGCTTAAAAATCTATATTTTTGGTAGGTTCGCGAATTGTGTTATTGTGTAATATTATTGCTGAAAACTCATTGTTTATTGAAAGAAAGCTATTTTAAAAATATCAATAAAAATGTTATGAATAGTATCAGTTTATTTAAAAGCTGAGAGAGAGAGAGAGAGAGAGAGAGAAAATGGATACACAGGATGGAAATACATAAATAAAGCTTGCGTATCTGTTTTAATTAAATTTACATTTAATTAAATACCTATACACATATTTTGAAGCATTTCCAAGATGCGTGACACCCTCGGGAGATCGACGGCGATTATTTCTATCTCTTCAGGGTTGCTCAAACGTTGCAAATGAGCAAAACCGACATCATCGGAGTGTGGTCTTATATAATCCTGCCAAACCAAACGCGCATCGCTAACTCTTAGCAAACCTAATATTAAGCTCCTCTGGCATAGATTCTTGCAGCAGCGCGTAATCACGTAAATCCTAATTACGTTGATATAACATGCAATATAACGAAGTCAGTCGCTCAAAACGCTAAATTGGAAGACGTATTAAGCGCTGCTAAAATATTTCATGTCAGACGCGCATCACTCGCTGGTCGGAAACATTTCCTGCATTTTGAAATTAATGAAAATTGATGTATTAGATGTGGAGAGATGTAGACTGATGGAACAGCGCGGCGGAATCATCTCGTTGCTATCTATATTCAGCGCGATTCTCATCTCCCTCGGACTGCTCGTGAATAATTTCGGAAGAACTCTGGAAGATTCAAGTTGCCAGAACGGCCAAGAACGTCATCAAATGCGCATGAACTTATGTTCCTTACATTCGTTCTATTAGACACGATTCACGCATTTAATCAATTAATGCGACGACGAATCAATCATTAACGTCGCGTGTCACGATTGTCGGAAAGTGATATTAAGACGCGGATCGAAATGTAGTCTGATTAATAACCTTATCGATTGAAGAAAGAGAAAACGACAGACATACAGAGCGTTTATTAGTGTTTTAAGGCAAGTCCTCTAAGAACAAGCAAAATGATGTAGAAAAAGATGGCACATAAAAATAAAAACTACAATATTAATATAAGTAAAAAATTTTATGCAAGCAAAACTGATAAGCGAAAATAAAAATAAAATAAAAAATAAAGATAATAGGATAAAGTTAAAATGCTTATAAATATGTATTATTCAATTGCTCATCAATATAATTGTGATATTACATATTTCGGCTTCGGTTAAGGATAGCGTTAAGAGACCGACGAATATGCATCCAGAGAAAAGTTTCTTCGAAAAATATATTTGTTCGAATCAAAGAAATTTTTGCATTGCTATACGGTTAAAAAAAGTTTCTTCGATCTCAAGAAATTTTTTCTTTGTTCCTTTTATTAGAATTAAAGAAATAGTTTAGTTGTGCAATGCAAATCTTTTTTTTAATAAAATATATTTTTAAAAGCAGAACAACTAAATTATTTCTTACATTTCTGTCAGTACTTTCTTTGAATTAAAACATTATTTGTTTAAATTATAAACAAATAATTTATTTACTTCAAACAAAGCTAATAACGTCATTTCTTGAAATCAAATAAAATTTTATTTTCCTCAAAGATATTTTCACTTCAGCATAAAAATCCAAGTTAAGGAAACGATTTCAACATAATTTTTCTTTGAATATGTGACGCGCAATTCACGCGAGCTGAAGATTGTGAAAATTTACACATAGTTATTATTAGACTCCAATATCCGCTGTAAATCGACATTGGCAATCTCATCTTCATATTTAAAGTAAAATAAAAGTATGGAACAAAAGGAGAAAAAGAGAGAGCCGAAAATGACAGTTCTTTTTTTTCGAAGCATCCGATGAATGCGCGAGATGAAGGAAACTTCAGTTTGAGACGGTCATTTAACTGCGCTCTATGATCATCATTGCCGTTTCTCTCTTCTTCTCTCTTTTTCTGTCTCTTCTTGAGAGCGTGAATTCATTTTTCAAGCCGGCATTGTATCGTAGTCTTCGATATCTACCTTTTTCTTTCTACTCGATTTCGCGGGCAGTCAGTTTAATAACTCTCCTCATATCTCGCGGTGTTGAATATTACGTCGCCGATGAATCGTGATATCATTTCTTCTTCTTCGCGAAAAAAATAAACAAAAACAGAACAGTTTATTTTGTAAAGTTACGTAATCTCCTCAAAGTTGAAAAAGCTGAAGATTACTAATTTCCTTTGTATTTCTATCGATATATTTCAATTCTACTAAGACGACGGTTAAGAATTGAATGTAATAAATCTGATTTCAAAGATCAGAGTCCAATATAAAATAAAATCCTTTACTTCAATTTATTTCGCCTAGCTTTTTGCAGAAAATTTATTGTTTAACGTTGACAATTTCATTCTGTGATATATTCGCATAAAGTATGGTACATCACGGTCGGTATGTTCCATTAATTAAATTAATCTCTTAATAAATCATGAACAATAAATGATTCTTGCTGTGGACATCGGTTGGACAATAACGTCAGAACAAATACATTAATGCTGTATGCGAGTCATATATTAATGTCGAGAAAGGGGCGGTACTCCATACATAACAAGAAATAAAAGAGATAGTAATTAATAAAATATAAACTAAAATCTTAGAAATTTATATTACGAACATTAATGTCCTGCTCGTTATTGTAATAAATAATTCAGAAAGGCCAAGGACAAACAAATATAAATATAATTACTTTTCGGCTGACCTTGGCCTTTCTGAATTATTTATTATTATATTATGATATTTATCACGAAATGTAAAATGTATTATATTATACGAACAATGAAAGAGCCACGATGCCATTAAAAAAAAGTGACAAATCAATCCTTTAGCTCACTCACGGACGAATTGTCTCGTTAATTCAAGATGACACTTTAAACGCGACGTCCCACGATGGTTTGAGCAAAATGAATAAATCGGCGACGGTCTGATGACGTCATAACATTTCGTGGCATCCGTATTTTAATTCGGAAGTGATTCACACGAGTGAGAGAGTAACGAGAAAGCAACGTGTACGTAAATGCGGCACCCTCGTGACACACGTCGCGGTTTAAATTGTATAACTTCGTAATTTACCGTGAGACGTGTGTTGCAAAACTGGGTTGCATTATAATTGGATAACCCGTCTAAAGTATCCTACACACGGCGGACTGACACGGCGCAGGGAGTCTACGAAACGTACATAATCTCGACGGATTTGCAGGCAGGCTTAACCGGGCAGCTCGACCTAAAGCGCGAGCGCATCTAGGTCTCACTTAGTTGACCATAAATCTGACAATTGTAAATGCATGCCGTGGTCTTGAAACAAACTTAATTCTTTATCGCGAGAAGATGTTAGAAATATTCAATTACAAAATATATAAGGGCTATTAGAGTAAAACGCGGTTGTTGTTGCGCACAGTTTAAAAAAATATTTATTTACTTCTCACATGCAGACAACAACAATCGCGTTTTACTCTAATAGCCCTTATATATTTTGCAATTGACAATTTAGAGAGTACCACGTTTCGGTGTTATTTTGGTTAAAAATATTATTTTATTTTCAGCGAGATGCACGCGAAACGAAATTTCTTCTCGATATCCCCCTTTATTTTTCTTTTTGGAGACGGAATTCGTGGAAATATTCTTTTCCTGAAGTTCGCGCTTGCCGAGTTTCTCGCCAAGTTTACAGGGTCAACGGCATTTTCGCGGGATGCCGCAGCAAAAGAAGGAAACCGGCGGTATTCGCGCGACAGGAAGCAGTCGACGTGCCGGGCACAAGCCGCTTGAGCGAGTGCCGCAAAGGAGACGGCGCAAGAATCAACCTGCTTGCCGTCGATATCGCTACGAGGAATCGGTAAAGCCGTCAGTGTGTTTCTGGAACTCACGTACCATTCAGACAGCCAACTCCGCGGCCTTCGTTTTTTTCTTTACGTCGCCGAGAGATCGCCGGTCTAAGCAAGCGGACGGGATGACGGCGGTGCATCCCGCGGTGCATTCAGACGTGAGTTAAGCGCATTACTCGACTGCCGCTCGCTTTGGCGACGGGGAAATTAGTTTAATCGTCTGCATGATGAGCTTAGACGACTGCGCGTAAATGCGAGTGCTCATCGTTAAGAGATTTTCACTGAAGACCACTTTAGGTTGCGCTTCGCATTACTAGGTCTGACACCTTACAGAACGTGATATTACGTATAATGGTTTTATTTCTGCGAAAATTAAATTACTTAGAGCGAAAGCATGATTATTAGCAGCAATAGTAGTCATCATCATGTCTTTGTATATAAAATTCAGAATCGATTTGAAAATAAAATTATGTTACGATTGATAATTCTTATCAATTATTCACGTATTCAAAGATATTAATGCTCCAGCATTAAATTAATTAATTAAGGATATTTTGGCTTTACAATATTAGCTAAAAATTTAAAAATTGAAGACATCTCAGATTTATTCTTTTCTTTCCTAATCAATAAAAAATTTTGGTTGCGAATTTTGGTTCTGAAATTAGCTGCGAAGAAGAAAACGAAAAATTTGGCTTATAATGGTTTGTGTAAATGACTTTATTTTGCTACACTTTTAAATACATAATTTTTAAGCGAGTAAGTGGATCCACTAAATTTTTGCACGAATATTTATTAGGGTTTTATTATATTATAATAGTATATGTAAAAAATTTGATTTAATTCATAATGCTACTTCCTCATCAAACTTGCAAAATGCGATTTTAAATAAGAATCAAAAATATATAAAAAAATTAAATAATTTTTAAACCAATAAGAGTATCTTATCAATTTTTTCAAATATTACAAAAATACTCAAGCGTAATAATAGAACAATCAATAAAATTTTTTAGTTATTAATAATACTTTGAAATATGACACATACATCATTAAATTATTTTTGTTTGTTACTGTTAAACAAACTTTTTAAACAATATTCGAGATTCGCGAAGACGGCGCGATTTCCGGAATATACTTCGCGTGCATTTCTCTTCAAGAAGGAATCCGCCACGTACGAGTGTAATTCGCTGGCAAATGCATCGCAGGAAGGAGCACGTCGTCGGCAGATTCTACAGATAGTCTAATCGGATTCATTACCGCACGTCATCTGCTCGGACTATAGTAATAGTCCGCTTTTCTTACGGGGCATTTCGATGCTTTCACGGTCGTTCTCTGGACTTAATTATACGCGCGACGGCGTAGACACACAGACACTCTCTAGAATTTCACTCCGCGAAAGACTCGACCACTCGCGTTCCGACTGTGTTGACCGGCAGTTAGCTGCATTCAGCAATGCGTTACTTGCGCACGTACGCACGCGTGCATGCGTGCACGCGCATTCCTCGTTAACAGACGCGCTCGTCACATTCTGGTTTACCTCGCGAAAAATGCGTTGTTATTCGGATCCAAGATAAGAGTCCGTGACGAGAAACGCTAAATTTTCAAGTTTTTAAATATTTTTATTAGTTCTTTTATAGCACGTTTTTTTTTATAGCAGTTCCAATAAAGTTTCAGTTCTTCCTTAAATATAATTTAACTGAACTAAATAAAATTTTACACTCAATTATTTTACTAGTCTATATTTAGAAGCAGATATAACATTTTTGACAATTTCTCATAAGATTAGCAAACCTAGTCACAGCGGTTTTTAGTGCTGAATAATAATTTTTAATTTTTACAATCTCCAATTTCAAACTGCGCGCCGCATATTCATCAGACTTAATTGAAACATAATAAAATTCTTTACAGTTTTTCCGAGGAGGAGGAACTTATAGACGCCTTTGATTATTTTTGATCATTTTTGTTAGAAACTTGTGTTAAAATATTAACACAAAAATTGTGCTGAATTGTGCTGAAATGAAGCTACCCGGAAATCCAAAATCTAATGCCAAGCCTTTCGCTATGTAAATTAAAATAATTGATCGAAGTTCATTTGCGTCACGCTGCATTAGAACGAAGTTTAAAGTGAATGTAAACTTTGAATTTCTCTCGGGATCGCGTGCTCTAATTTTATTCCCCATAGGACTAGCGCATGACTTACGTCTGCCTATTTGCGAACGCGAATTACTTGCGTGGTTATCCTAATATCTCAACTCGACGACCATACAATTATATTCACAAACACCGCCTTTGTCGTAGCCATAATGGCACTCGATATTGCATCGGCAAATCAATTTGTTCGCATTAATCTGAATGTAAGCTACACCATTCTAACATTAAACAATTATTAACTATTGTAATAACAGTTGCACAAATAAGGTAACTCATTAATGTACTTGGAATGTATTCTAAAATCAATTAATTGGCAATAATTAAAACGATCAGTCCTTTATAAATTTACAGATGGGGAAATATATATCCTTTACTTCCCTGAATAATAGCAATATGTATGACAAGAAATTTATGAAGCGGAAACCTTTGCAGAGTACTAAGACCGGAATGTCGAACTATAACAATCATATTTTACTGTGATGTAAGTAAAACTGACACTTGGGCCGGTATTCCTCGTCCGTTCTTAAGATCAGTCTCTCTAAAGAACAGTCTTGATACTAATACGGTTTTGTGATTGATTTATGACATCTTAAGATTATAGTTAAAATTATCTTGAATATAAGAACGAACTATGAATACTAGTCTTAAATTGACTTACCTAAACTCTTTCAATGTACATACATACAGAATAATGTTAATTCTATTACTAAAAAAAGCGATTACTTAATTTACTTTTTTCTTGTAGTAACAGTTATTTTTAACAATATTTTCCTTATTGTCTTAAAATATATTCATCACAAATTTTAGAAACATTTATTATCAAAGAATAAAAAAAAATTTATATTTTGAAGAAAAGTCAAAATAATAAGTAAATAGAAATTTTTGTTTCAATTTAATATTCTTGATTAAAGTATTAAATTATTAGGATTCAGAGTATATTTTGAGTAAACTTGTTGCTCATAAACTTATGATAAATTTGCGGATTTATGAATTTATGTATGAAATATTTGATATAAGAGTAATATTTATTAAATATATTTTTCTGTGTGCACACAGAAGTTTATTTTAGAAAATATTAGTTGCTTCAAGCAAATGATAAATGCATTTTAAGACTGTTACAAAAAAATTTTTTATAAAATTCTTCATAACCATTACTTTAAAGCAGAAAACTAAAAATCAAGTAATCGCCTTCCTTACCACGAGAATGACATTTTTCTGCGGGTATCATATCACTTGTTGGTGATGTCAGACTGGCGCATTTAATTATGACTGCAATTTTTCATATATGCATCTCCTAATTAACTCGAGCCACATCGTTTATTCTTAACAGGAAAATGAGATATAACATCAAAGAGCCGCGTCCCTTCCAGTCCACCAACGATTAATTAGTACATGTGCAAGCGTGCAGACAGCGTGGCGACGCGTTTACATCCATCGCGCAATATTTCTCTCTCTCTCTCTCTCTCTCTCTCTCTCTCTCTGATCTTGTCGACTGTTTGTTGACTCGTTTACTATGTCGTAATGTCCCTTACGATGGCTCGTTGATCACTGTTATTCATTGCCGGTGCGCCGATAAAGACAATTTACTGTCGTCATGCGTTTTACAAGACTTTAATTGATGATAAAAGACTCATGCGCGCAGGCTAATTTCACGAGTCGCATGACGCTCGTAACATAATTTTACGTCGTGAACCAACTTTTGCACGAACAATGAGCATAAAGTCTGATTTAACGGACTGCAGTGGATGAGCGACGACATGATGGCACTCTCTCAGCTTATCGGACTTCATAATATTCCCGAAAAGGGAATAAAACAACGTAATATTCATCCTCAAAATTAATTACGGCAGAGAATTATTTTCAAAACAGCTCAACAATATATAAAAAATTAAGCCAAATTAAAAGTTCGTCTTTACTTTGTTCCGCTCCAATTTTCCAATATCCATTAATTTTCTAAAATAATTAGGCTAGTATAATACTGTAATCTAACACGGCGTAATCTTTCCAGTACTATGATGCGTTTATTACGTAGCGCAAACAGTACTTATAACCATAATTTACATGCACGCGAGTAAACAGTGCTCGGGTGAATGAAAAATCTCGAACGAGCACAGAACCGGAAATAGTCGGAAACGCTGTGAAATCTGAATACGTACACGAATAGGCGAAATCACTTATTCTCCGCGTCTTTAATCGTTCATCATCAATTTAGGAATACAAGCCCTAGTTCGCGTAAAGTTTCTCAATTATTCAATTGGCGCCAAAGCGACGGAAGAAACTTGCTCCGCAAATCTATTGCGGATCCCGGCGACGTTACCATTTTAAATAATGCTCGTGCATTAGTATCTAAATCTCAGACCGACGAGCGCGTCTCGCACGTGGCGCAGACCGCAAGGCAGATATTTCTCTGCAGATATAGGCACCGCAAAGGCGGCTCCGATCGGATTCGCCCAATCTTCTTGAGTGCAACTGCCAATAAACTCGCGTAGAAATCGCGCTTCCCTTTGCGGCTGAAATATGACATTTGCATACGAACGCGACGTTTCACGGAAGCTTCCGCGCGAGACTGCGGATTCGCCAACGAGAATTCGCGGGCGAGGGCACCTCTCGACGTCCTGTATCATCGATTCTCCCTTTAGAAAGCTTCGCATTTGAATTTATGCATCGCCAATCGAACGCGACAAAGGGAAACGTTTTATTAGCAATCTTTGAGCGGTCTCAAAAGATCAGCTGTGCCGCCGAGCGCGCCGGAATGTCGGAAGATCGGGGAGTATACCCGATTCGAATCGAGACGGAGGTTTGCCGGATGAAAAGGACGTCGGTTTACGTATATGTGTGGGCCGCTGCGGCGGCGGAGGCGTGGGTTCCCGGTACCCGGCTCGCGGCGAGATGGTACGGGGACACCGATATTGGGTTAGTTTTTTTTNTTTTTTTTTTTTTTTGCCGGAGGTTTCTAGTTTCCCGTAGTAGTGCAATGAGGTCTGCGCACTTCCCGTAGACGACCACCACGTTCCAGATTGGAACTCGGCGCGAGTAATCAATTTCACTATTTTAGCGAGACAAAAGAGCGAGACATAAGCTCGGCTTTAAGTTGCCGAACACGCCGCGCGTCTCCGATCGGCACGACGTATGACTTGATTAATGACACCGCGGCACGGGTGATGCATTGCGGGCGATGTTACTTAGGAGAGCGTTCGTAAAAAGTTACGAGAGGGTGTGCTTTGGATAGATGGAACTGCACACAACAGGATGCAGCCGGCGCATTCGCTCGACCGCAAATGGCCGGACGACTTTTTTCGTCGAATCGCCTAGAAATAAATATAACGCTCTCTAGATTTAATCGGCTCGATCGATTCTCATGAATCCGAGGCGCTCGCAACAGCTTGAAAAATTCCTCCCCCCCCCCTCTTCTCCCGCTGAATATATATTGAGGCCGCGGTGACATAAAATTCACGTTAAAATATAATCCGCAAATTTATTGAAATAGCTAGAATTTTTCATACTAAGAAGCTTAGCTCTTTATCTGAATACCCAGAGAGGGAATGGAATTCCCATTACTTATAGTAATGATCAGGGGACGTTCATTGTGTGTTAGAATCGCGCGTTTATAATCCCCCCCCTACCTCGAATCTCGTTTAATTGATAAATCGATGCATTGTATTGTATTTATTACAATCAAAATTCTTCACGCGTCTGATTAACGATTTTATCGCGGGCAAACAAATCTATCGTGGCGAAATAATTGTCATTTCATTATTAAATGTAAAGGCAAGTGAATAAATCCGCGCGCGGAGTTATCGATAATGTAATAGTGGATTTCTCTCACGCTCGTCATTGACTCATTCGACTTCAAAGCCTACGCGGAGACCGATAACGGTATGGTAATGGCGTGAACACACACCATCGCCAGGTTTAACTTTCATTAAGGTCGGCAAGTGTGACCTTTCCATCCACTGGTCCCTTATCTACCTGTCGACGCACCAAAACCGTGACTTTTTCTCACGTCCAACATCCTCCTTTAAACATCCTCTTTAAGTCGGATGCGTCGCGACCTATAGCCACATTTTTCTGCACACGGGTGGAATTTCGCACTAGCGGTGACAGATTACTATGTACCGACAGCCAGAGGACCGAGCCAGAGACAGCAATCGATCATAACGATGAATCCGAAATTAACGATGACACGGGTAAAATGGGAATTGATTTCGATATTCGAGCAAACTGCAATTTCTTGGCCGCGCGGAAAGAAAAGTCACATGACAAACCGTTAAGAAAGAATCGTGTGAAAGTAACGGCGCATGGAATTGAAAAAAAAAAAAAAAACTGTAAAGAAT
>QKQZ01011990.1:0-13334 GCA_003595255.1 Solenopsis fugax | reverse complement strand
AAATTGAACGAAGTTCACATGAACTCTGAGTTGAACTACATTGGAGGAAACGGGCATAAGAGTTACAGAATACGACTACTGCACTCGAAAACACTATAAAGCCCGATTCAGACTAAACACGGCAAGCAGCCAATCAACGAAGCTTTCTGCTCGATGCTAACCGCTTGCTGCGTGCAATCTGAATCAGGCTTTAAGCGTTGTGTTCGCTGAACGCAACCTGAGTTTACTTTACTATATCTCGCTGCGTCAGTGATCCATGCATCGCTTGTACCAATATGGCTGCCATTTGTTAGTAGCGTATTTTTCTTTGGTTTGATGCGCATTTCGTCAAAAAAAGCTACGCTCGGTGCTTTTCCATTAATGTGTCGCGTGTTTCTGCGATCAGTGCCTGACGTGCTCGATATTTCACGGCGTCTCGAGATGCTCCGTACTTGAAACGTGTCCCTCGCGCGGTCGGGATGCTGTGCTCGAGAAACGGAATACAAGTCGCCCGTTACCAGCCATGTTCATCGAGTGTCTTTTTGTTGTGTGACAATCCCGCGATATAACGTTCCCATGCGACGTGGTGCTTCGGCGAAACGATATCACTCCCGCATCGACGCATCCTGGTTCCTTCATAGACGATCTTTTTGCTCTCTCTTTCCCTCTCTCTCTCTCTTTCTCTCTCTCTCTCTCTCTCTCTCTCTCTCTCTCTCTGTCTGTCTTGTCTTGTCTTGTCTCGCTTCGCCTCGCCTCGCCTCGCCTCGCCTCGCCTCGTCTCGTCTCGTCTCGTCTCGTCTTATCTCGTCTTATCCCGTTCCGTTCCGTTCTGTTCCGTCTCGACTCGTCTGGTTTCATCTTGTCTCGTTTCATCTTGTTTCGCCCCGCCTCATTTTGTCTCTTCTCGTTTCGTCCCGTCCCGTCCCGTCCCGTCCCATTCCGTCCTTTTCCCGTCCCGTCCCTTTCCCGTTCCATCCTGCCTCGTTCCGTTCATCTCGTTCAACTCGTCTCGTCTTGTAGGAGCTTTCCCATTTGCCTTTGCTCGCTGCCATCAAGGAAGGATTAAATGAAAGGTAATTGCATTATACCGTACATGTTCATTTTGTTCCCGAACTTTGTCGCTTACATTTTTTTAACTGTCAGCCAATGCCTCGTACGGTGTTGTCAAGTTAGGGAATTTTCCCTCGAATTTAAATTTTGTTACAATATTATTACGGAGAATTTTTTTAAGAAGGTAAAAAGTGAGAGAATTTTTCAAAAAAAAATATATTTTTTCTCTTTAAGTGTTTTAATTTATAATACATAATATTTTTATTAGATTTACTATAAATATAACCTGATGACACTGGCCTCGCATGTCGCTGGTTTTGCTCCATCGCTAACTTTTGAATTGTATCATTTTTTGGAGATCTAGATTCGCACGTCTTTTTTTGCTTATATATATATAGTGTTTTTACTTTTAAAATTTTAAATATTATTTCTATACTCTTAAAAATGTATTTAGTGCTTCTTTCATACTTCTAAATATGTTTTGCATTAAATATCTCCCATATAATTTAGATTAATATTTTGTCAAACATGCTCTAAAAACTTTTTTTTATTTATATATTTTTAAGTTGATACATATTTGTATTTGAAGAAGGTATGACGAGTCTTAATGTAACATTTGCATCCACTGTTCATAAAATTTACATAGAGTGTTTACTGTCGATTAAAATTTGAGAAACTTCGAATTTTCAGAGAATTTTTTTTTTAATCTTTGAATGTCATGGATTTTCATGGAATTTTATTGATACTTAGGGAAATTTAAAAAATGTTATCCTTTTAATTTTAAATTTTATCTATTTCTGACAAAATTATATGTTTGATCATTCTTTCTTGATAATACAGAATGTCGTTGATAATAAATATGGCATCCATATACATTCTCACAAGTATGTGACTCACAAGTTTTTATTAAAAAAAAATCTGACAATATATCATTCTAAATTGACAGTGTTTTTAATCATCTTTTGAATTCTACTCTCCCAATGGTAAGCTAGATCCATGTAGTTGTTCACTAGATGTTAAGTAAGGATAAAGTGATATCTGAGGGTATTCGGGTGAAGAATCTGAATGCCTCATATGTGATGAATTGTTATACATATGCCATTTAGTTCATTTTTTTATATATTTTTTTAAATTTAATATTTAAAACTTAAAATTCAAATTTAATATTTAAATGGCTTTTTGTGATTTGTATTGGATTACGAAACGTTAAAAAGCGCATATAATAAAATAAACTTATTTAAAAAATGTATTTTAAAAATCTCTAATCTTCCTTGAAAATTTCAATAAAATTTTTAGAAAATCCAAACATTTTCAGGCAATTATTTTACAAAATTTCAGTAAATACTCTGTTATAGATTGCAAGTATATTATTTTTCAACATACATTTATGTCCATTTCCACTAATGCAGATTAACTTTATAATCTCACAATCAATTTACTCTTTAACTTTTTCTAATTTTTAGAACTAGAAAAAGATAAAGAATAAGTTATACCAAAATCAATTAATCTGCATTGGTGGATATGGATATTAATGTTGTATATTGGAATTTAACTAGTACGATTATTCTAATGTAAAAAAATTGGTAAAATAAAATGTTATTTTTGCATTGCTTGTTACATCTGTTATGTGTATACATTAAAATTAGTAAAATTAGTAATTATAGATTATTATTAGTAAGTTCATACAGACACAGTATCGGCCAAAAGTTTCGATGCATCGAGAAAAATGCGAAGATCGAGATTAGTTGACAAAGTAAATAGTTGACATTGTTTTTTGACAAAAACGAGTTACTTTGTTAATTTATATGTTTTTGCGTTTATTCCTAATGTGTCTAAACTTTTGGCTAGTACTATATGTATCTATTATAGCATAATAGAAGCATAAAATTAGTAATTACATAGGTTTACTAGTAAGTTGTTAGCATACATATATTAATTTCATCAGCAAAAGTGTTAAGAAACAAGATAATTGAGACAAGACAATTGCTTTTATTAGCAAGCGTGTGCACTTACTATGATATAATCTCAACATTTCAAAGAATATCAAATGTTTTGCAATATAAAAATATCACGGTTATTCATTGTCACATTATATGTGTATGTACTGTTTGTAGATATATATGTTCACAATAACAATATTGTACATTGTTATATATTGTTATTATGCAATTCAAAGTATCATTCTAATTTACGTACCTTTTATATTTACATGCAATAAGTAAAAGGCATTTTACTCATTAAAAAAAATATAAGAAAATATGATTTACATTTTGTAATTTTGGAATATTCTTTATTTAGTTTTGTAATGAATATTTATTTTTAATATTGTATAATTATAATCTGTACTCTCACTCTTTTATTCTTCTATTAAATAAAAAATTATATACATGTAGAAGAATATATAGTTGATATACTGAATGTTGTGTTTTTATTGTAACATATTGTATGTGTACGTAAAAATGGCGAAATTGATATTATTATTATTTTTCCTCCTTGATATAATATATTGTAATTTTCGTTTGGAACGTTTTTTTCTAAAATTCTTTCTTTTCATGATATTTAAGTTTCATGCTAAATTTAATTTAAATGCCTCACTCTGATCTCTATTAAGCTGCACTCCCTACCATCGAAAATCAAGTTCATACCTAGTCAAAAATTTAATGCTAATTAGGTGCTAATTTAGTACCACAGTCCGAATATTAGTGCTCAAACTGTTTAGCAGGAAATTTGGTTAAAAGTGGGGAAGGGGGGGTCCAGCTCGATATCAAGCTGGACCCCCCGCATAACAAAAATATATATATACAGTGGTCACAAACACGTAACGAGTACACTGGAATTTAGTGCTAATTTAGTGCTCAAAAAAACCCCAAAAATAAATTAAAAAAGTTTACCCGTATAAAAAAAATCGTCTACATAGCGCAGCATAACGATCTCGGAGAAGTACACTTACAGATATTCATATACGCATGCTTTTAGAACTAAAATAACATAGAAAACGCAAATAATCGAAATCTAACAGGATTCAAATTTGTTACAATTATTAATTCATTCCGTCCGTTGGCGAATAAGACCGTTATCAGACTGTCAAAGAATTTAGTGCTGCCAAAATCTTACACTAAAATATTCTTTAGACATCATAGTATTGAAATATAACAATTTCCGATTTTAGTGCTAACTGAAAACTGTTGTAAATTAATTGTTTATCTGTGGAGAGCGCCCTCCGCGGATAAACAATTTATTTACAATCGTTTGCAGTGAGCACTAAATTCGAAAATTGTTTTATCTCGATACTAGGATGTCTAACGAACATTTTAGTATAAGATTTTTGCGAGCACCAAATTCTGGGAAGGTTTGAAGATGGATTTTATAGCGCGGCGCGCGCTTTCCGCGGATAAACAATTTATTTACAACCGTTTGCAGTGAGCACTAAATTCGAAAATTGTTTTATTTCGATACTAGGATGTCTAACGAACATTTTTGTATAAGATTTCTACGAGCACCAAAATCTATGACGATCTTATAATAGATTTTATATAGCGCGCCGCGCTATAAAATGCGTCGCCAGATTGTCAAAGAATTCGGTGTTCGTAAAAATTTTGTACTAAATTATTCCTTAGACATCGTACTATCAAAATGTAACAATTTCCGATTTTAGTGCTAACTTCAAACTGTTGTAATTTAATTGTTTATCCGTGGAAAGCGCCTTCCGCGCTCTAACATTCGTCGCCCGATCGTCAAAGAATTTGGTGCTCGCAAAAATCTTATACTAAAATGTTCATTAGACATCCTAGTATCGAGATAAAACAATTTTCGAATTTAGTGCTCACTGCAAACGGTTGTAAATAAACTGTTTATCCGCGGAGGGCGCTCTCCACAGATAAACAATTAATTTACAACAGTTTTCAGTTAGCATTAAAATCGGAAATTGTTATATTTCAATACTATGATGTCTAAGGAATATTTTAGTGTAAGATTTTGGCAGCACTAAATTCTTTGACGGTCTGATAACGGTCTTATTCGCCAACGGACGGAATGAATTAATAATTGTTAGTAACAAATTTGAATCCTGTTAGATTTCGATTATTTGCGTTTTATATGTTATTTTATTTCTGAAAGCATGCATATATGAATATCTGTAAGTGTACTTTCCCGAGATCGTTATGCTGCGCTATGTAGATAATGATTTTTTTTATACAGGTATACTTTTGGAATTTATTTTTGGGATTTCTTTGAGCACTAAATTAGCACTAAATTCCAGTGTACTCTACGTTACGTGTTTGTGACCACTATATATTTTTTTTGTTATGGGGGGTCCAGCTTGATATCGAACTGGACCCCCCCACTTTTAACCAAATTTCCTGCTAAACGGTTTGAGCACTAAAATTTGGACTGTGATATTAAATTAGCACCTAATTAGCACTAAATTTTTGACTAGGTATGAACTTGATTTTCGATGGTGGAGGGGTACAGCTTAATAGAGGTCTCACTCTGCATATTCCAATATAACAATAATTGTGTCTATATATGTATGCACATATGCAAGAATGACGGGAAGAATGATGTATACGTATATATGTCTATAATTTCAAAATTTTTCAAAATTTCTGTATCATTTTATAACTTTTTAGAAAATATCTAATTTTTTGCATTTTAAATTTGAAACATTTTTAGAAGTGCTAAAAAATATCTTTATCTTTTTTAGAATTCTTTATATATAAGAGAATTTATATAAGTAAAATATTCTAAAATTTTATAAATTTTTTATTTTACAATTTCCCAAGAAAATTTATAAAATCTCTGAAGGAGTTTAAGATATTTTTCAGAAATCTTCATAAATTTAAAATAGGATTTTTTTTAAATGTGTGTGTGTGTGTGTGTGTGTATATGTGTGATATTAAAAAATTTTCTTCACCAAAAATGTTTTATATGAAGATCATGCATGTAATGTTATGTTTATTATTAAGAATTTTATTTGGTATTAATTTCACTTGGTCAAGTACACAGAGAGAGATTTGAAAAGCCTTGTTTCACAAGAGGGAGAATTATGGCAGGTCGGTAGCAACAGAGGTGAGGCGGGGTGGAGCTCGAAGGAGTGATGAATGGAACGGCAGCGCTACGACGCAGCGTTGGGGCTGGTGCGGGCGCCATCAGTGGTGGAGCCATCGAGCCAGCACCCATCGCCACTCTGGTCGTATACAAGGATGATGCTGGGTTTGGAATGAAAGTCTCTGGCGACAATCCGGTCTACGTTCAGTCCGTGAAGGAAGGTCCGCATAAAACTTCCACATTTGCATCTTTAACTCTTAGAAAAGACTGCAGGATTCTTTTTAATCATGAAAATTCTTTCAAATCATAAAAGTATCTCTCTTGAGAGACAATGTGCACGTTTAATCCTTTCAGTGTGCGTGACATCTTAAACAGAGCTTATTGTCGGAGTTAACGAAGTTAATTGTAATTTTTTTATATATAAATCGATTATTTAATAAACATAAGTCAATTTTTGTTGAAATTAAGATAGGAGATTCAAAATAGTGGACATTAATCGATTCATTTATTTGTTAACTAAAATAATTGATTAAAAATTGAAAAAAAATCATTATTATCATTATTAACGCTATAAGTCAGTGACTAAAACTAACAATTAATAATTAACCGAATTAACAATTAATTTTTTCATCAGAAGCAGTTAATTATTTGCAATCGATTGAATTAATCACAATTACATTTACAACAATTTATTTAAATCAATTAATTTTATTAATTAAAAATTTAATTTATGTCTAAGATTAATGTCTATGATTTATTTCAAGGTAATTAAAAAATTTTAATCATTTATTTTAATGAAGAACTAAATTTTTAGTCGTAATTATTAATTGATTAATTAATTAAATTTTGCTCATTACTGTATTTCTGCAAATATCTGTATTAAGTGGAGTTATCAAAAAGTCATATAAATAAGATTTTATATTTCGTGTCCAAATATGTCGTGAATAAAATGTAAAATATCTCGTAAATATTACTAATAATACTATTGATTTGAAATATTTTTATATGCAAATTAGCTAAAAGAACCATGTATAAGAAATCATATAATTCCATTTGAAAGAAATGGCGATGACTTTTATATGGTCTTGAAAAATTGATTTTATTATTATTTTTCCACCTTTATATCATGTAATTTTTGTCTGGAATATTTTTTTTCTAACATGTTTTCTTTTCTTCATAATATTTAAGTTTCTTAAATTTATTTTAAATGTCATCACTCACTCTGTACATTATAATAATAATTGTATCTACATATATACGTACATTCTTGTAGATTATGCTCTTAGAAGAATGATGTATTTTGCAGGTGGTGCAGCAGCAAGAGCCGGTCTTCATGCGGGCGACAAAATAATCAAGGTGAATACATGATAATAAAGTTTACTAGGAAAAGTCACAAGAAGCTCGTCAATCTAGATTGTTAATTACATTTCTTTTTATATATAGATGTCTTTTTTTATTATATCTCTTCGTTTTTCTCTGGAAATTTGTATTTTATATATTAGACAATTTAGGGTGCATAGTTGCATGTGGGATGTTTTTATCTTTGCTTGTATTATCTGGTATAATAATTGTTGTACAACCAACTGTTTGTAGTTATATATCCAATTTTTTATCTATATTTTATTGTATGTAATTAGATTGTCCAATTGACACAGATTAAATTTTTGTTTAACAAACTATTACAATCATTGATAGCTTGAGCGCTACAAATTTTTGTTTTAAAAGATTTCAAACAAAGAAGTCATCTTTATTTTCCTTTTGATGTAATCATCGCGCATATGATACAATTTTCTATACCTTGTTTTATATATTTTTTTTCCTTATTCTTTCCACTGCTTTGTTATGTACGCTTAATCCAATGCTAAATATGAATTAGTGCGAAAAGAGCATAGGAAAAGAAGTACGATAAAGACAAAAAAAATAGAGTAAAAAATACGAAAAGTCACATTTATGAATTAATTTAAACAGAAAATATTTATTTTATAATTCTCATTTTATTAAAATATCTGAAACATAATTCTTTGAATTTAAAGAAATTAGTGTATGTCTATTATATAAGGTATATTAACTTTATTATTATAAGTAAAATGTTATAGTAAGATAAAAGATTATAGTAGTATTTTTGTGTTGAAGGTGAATGGAGTTAATGTGATGCAATCTACGCATACTGATGTGGTTCAGCTTATAAAATGTAAGTATTTTTTTTTTTCTTTTAAATAATGTTTATTAAATTGAGGAATTGTCGATGTTGCAAAATGGTAGTAATATCATTATATTAAAAATGAATTCTAATACTTGAATAATTCAGCAAATATAATGTTGAGATAAAGAATTGATTATCACAGAAGTAGAATGTATTACTATTAAAAAAGACGATTGTTATGCGTCAAGAAGAGTGAAAAAAAAACTTTTGAAATTCAAAGAATATATTAATAAAGATAATTATTAAAGACTTCAAAAAACGAAGAAAAATTGTAGAAATTTAAACGTAAAGTAATTATATTTGTAATAATAAAATATTACAGCACGAATTTAGAAAATATACAGATATTGTTGCTATACAATAAATTATTTAAGACGAGAAATTATTTACAAAAATATAGTTTCCAAATTTTGTAAAATAATTGTTTACTTACATTACATATCGAAATTAAAGCTAAAAATGATTTACTTGCGAAAAATACTGCTTCGTAGGATCCGAAGGGATCGTTGTCGTCCCCAGATCAACTTTTACTTGTCGCTATATATGAGACACGACTGACAAAATACGGTGTTACTTGGTTGATAAATTCTTACTATCGGCAACTTTTTTTAGAAAGGAAAACATTCTGTTTACCGTGTACAACGAATAATTCAAAATTGAAAATTCGCCAGAGACTTTTAAGTCCCACTGTGTCCTTTAATTATTTATAAATTTTAATATTTTCTGACTCTTGTCTTACAAATAATATGAATAAGAGTACAGTACATTAATTCGCGTGGCCCGTCACGGAAAAAATGCTAGAACACAGTAATGGATGCCAGTAGTGACACTACTAATAATATCACTACTGAACCAGTAGTGCTACTAGTAATGCTAATAGTGCTGCTAGTAGTGTTCAATAGAGCGGCAGAACCACGTAAATTAATGCACTGCACTGTACATTTGGAAAATCAATAAATCTTCTTTTCCCATTTTATCAAAAAGAATTGTTATTTGTCAGTGGCTTTACACAGAATTACATACGTGAAAACTCGAAACATGAGAATTATGCCCAATGCCCAATGATATAAGCACTCGAGTTTATAGCGGTGACTACTTCAGTCGACCATTATACTCTCATCTCGATCACGTAGAGATGCAATGCCTATGTACACGCGTTTACAGTACCGTACATATTTCTCTCGCATAAACATATCGCAGAATCATGTGGTATCGTGAGTAACATGATTCGTAACCTATATCATATATTTATTATTAATAGTTCATATTTGGTGTGTATTGTTATTACTGTGTAATGAGCGATGATGGTTAAGCTTCGTCGAATCACTTGGAACAGGTATGAACAAAAATAACGAAGCATTTTCAATATTATTAAATTAGGAAAGTCTTAAAAATCGTAAAAATCTTGAAAATTTGTCAAATTTAAGAAGTCAATGTTATAGATCACAAACATTAATATATTCAATGTAACATACATATATAAAAAATTTTATGATTTTATACAATCGTTATAAGTACATATTAATCATTTAGCACATGCATAGTCGATATATATATATATATTTCATTTTATTTTTAAGATTTTTTTCAAATGTACGTTAAGTTTTTATTTATTTATAAATATATTGAAAACATACACTTATATCACACATGCTTTTATGAGGAAAATTCTTTTAGAAATTGAAAAATACTCAATATAAGTATTCTTATATATAAAAATTAATAATAACAATTTTATGCTTTATGACTGTTTTTAATCAGAAATATAATATTCATAAAAAGATTTTTCAAATATCACAAGCTTAAATACAATTTTATTTTGTTTATAATAGAAAAAAATATATTTCTTCTTTATAGTATCTTTTTAATTTATTCTCATATGTAAATATAAATAATAATTTTGTACTCAAGAATTTTTTCAAATATTTTAAATATTACATTTAAATATTACATTAAATGAATGTATCTAATTTTTATATAACTGAATTGCTTGGAAACTTAAAGGAAGGATTCGAGATATCCGTGACTGCATGTCTGTACATATGACTGCATGTGTGTGCCAAAGATGAGTCAAGTTTATTTCTTGACGCATGTTTATCATCTATAAGATATTTCTTAACGATGTTACAAGCCATGGGCAGCGATTCTATTTACTCAACAAGAATTTGATTATCATTCAGTACGTTCAATATGCTTAAACCAAAATGAATGAATGAATGATATACCAGTATTTTTATTTTAATTTTTTTTTTGAAGCATTAAATTATTTCAAAAAAGTTTTTAAATTTAAATTTTAGCTGTACTTTTGTAAAAAATTAAAAGAAAACATAATGGCAAACGAAAAACACATAGTTTTAAAATTAAAATATTAACATTTTTAACAAATACGTAATACAGGAATATTTTACAATTGATTATTAAATAAATATTTATTTATATTATATAAAATTATTTTAGTTCAAAATGTGCGGGAAACAATCTTATTTCTAAAAAGAAGATTCTAAAAAATTGATATTTTGATCATTTTAAGTGCATCCTTTTCATGAACTTTGTTGCAGCATCGACGCAAGTAGTACTGACAGTGCAGCAGAAACCAGTGGCGTCGAGTGGCGCGGCAGCGGTAGCAGCGATAGCGACAGCGACCACAGCAACAACAACTTCCGGTCTACAAGTCGGAGTGGTTGGCGCTACGAATCAACAGCATCCCCGTCCGGTGAGTCTGTCGGCCGGAAGTATGTCGCCCTCGCAACCAGCGACTTCCCTTCACAGAGCATCCACTGCACCGGCGGGCGGTGCTCCGTGCAATACTCGAATCACGGGCCCGCAACCAGTCGATGTAAGTAAAAGCTATGGACTTGTACAGGGCGAGCAGAAACAAGCGGAAAAAAATTTAAAGATTAATTCTAGATGACAAAGTAATACAAGAAAATCAAAAATAATAAAATTTTAATTGCGATTTCATTTTTTTCGATTATTTCTATATTCAATATAACAAAAGAAGAAAAGACTATTATTTTTTTCCTTGGATAAATGATTCTAATCTAGTCTATCTTTTACGACCATCGTTCTTGTTTTTCAGCTCGAGAAGAAGCGGCAGTTGGAAACGCAGAGAGTTCACACATTCCAGCTTATGTTGGAAAAAGAACAAAGTTACGTAGACAAATTACGGAGTGAGTTGGCAAAAGTTGGCACCGCCAGTAGCAGCACTAATGTTACGACTCTGCAAGCGGAGCTGACGGGTGCTGAGAGAAGAGTACGCACCTTGCAGGAACAACTCGCAGCAATTAGCACCAACGAACAGGTCTGCATGTTTGTTTTTTTTCTATCTATTTCTCTCTCTCTCTCTCTCTCTCTCTCTCTGTAAACTAAATTTCTTTAACTATTGATCTCCTACATCTGCACTCATCAAAAATCTTTTACATATCGTCTAGTGCATTTAAGAATATAAATATGTCAAACAAAAACTTTGATATATTTAGTTGAAATTGAAAAAGAAATTTAATTTTTGAAAATAAATAATTCTAATGAACATAAGCGGATTTTTTAATTAATTCATCTATTGATTAGTCGTATTATGCAGTTTTTGTAAAACAAAGTTGCATTTATGCATAACACAATTGATCAATCGATGAATTAAAAAACCCGTCTCATATTTATAGATAAATATAGGGTTACTAAGAGACTATATAATTTGTATTTGTTTTCGTTGAAAAAATATAGATGCATTTATTAATTGAAATCGCGTCATATAATATGAAAATTTTAAGAATAATTATGTTATTATTTAATATTTTAATACATGAGTCTTTAAATCTTTTTTGGAAAAAATTCTTCCGTTTAACTGAGAAATGAATAATATTATAAGCATCAATAATTGTTACGCACACGCGCGCACACAACCACAAACACGCATCAGTAATTGTTTATATATATATATATATATATATAGGGTGTCCCAGAAAGTTTGGATCCCCTTTTAAGAGCGGATTCTTTGGAACATTCTAAGAAAAAAATCCTAATACAAAAATGTCGAGGGTATAATAGTTTTTAAATTATTCGCGATTAAAGTTTACGAATCCCAGAGCCAGACATTTCGCGCGCTCAGGCATGGTGACATGACAAGGGGTGGAGGTACCACAAAAGTACCTCTTGACATTGAGATTGTCATATAAATGCGCAGTGACATTTTTATTAAGAAATTATTTCTATAGGAAACATATTTGTACATTACATATGCATAATTAATGTTTTCAACAAAATCTCAATTCAATAAAAAGATGTTACAATAGCCGTTGGGTCAGCTGTCAAAATAAATTCATTACCATGTTCATATGAACTTTAAGAATTATGTATTGATATAAATTTTAACGATGTACACATACGTCTTAATATAATTTATATTACAAATTGAAATAAAAACGCCTTCTACGGTCAAGCTAGATCTTAATGCTTTTATAAATTTTATTTGTGTGATTTTTATATATCTTTTTTCAAATTCAACCGACTGCGCGCCGAATTACTTTTCCGGTCATAACACAGCTATAAATTGCACATGAACAGGTAATATCACATTTATTAAATTAGAAATAATTTAATAATTGGCGATGCTAACTTGCATCTTGATGTTAGATCTCTTATCCCCCCTGAAAAAACTGTAAAGAATTTATTGCGAAAAATATCACCTCAGTCAGGGTTCGAACCTGGAACCTCCCGAATCTCCGGTACGGGCATCTTACTTCGACCACTGAGGCCTCGGTGATACGTATACTTCTCGCAATAATCGTATATGAGTGAGAAGGCATGTTCAACTTATAGCTGTGTTATGACCGGAAAAGTAATTCGGCGCGCAGTCGGTTGAATTTGAAAAAAGGTATATAANGTATATAAAAATCACACAAGTAAAATTTATAAAAGCACTAAGATCTAGTTTGACCGTAGAAGGCGTTCTTATTTCAATTTGTATGTATTACATTAACGGTCGAATATTTCTAATTTATATTAACCCTTAAACACGTAAGTGGGTCAGAGAGACCCTATATGAAGCTTCGAACGCTTA
>QKQZ01011988.1:0-40987 GCA_003595255.1 Solenopsis fugax | reverse complement strand
GTCGCGTCGCGGCGCCTCGCTTCGTCCTCCCTTCGCCGCGCCGTATCGGTCCGCACGTACCACGTCGATCGAGAGCACGGGGTTAGTCGCCGTGGGTCTCTCTCTCCGGAGAGAGAGCCGGGATATGGTGGATGCATGTATGCTCATTACTTTATCGGTCAGCCTGTCGCCACTGGTTTCCCCCTTTCTCTTTCCCGCCGAGATTCCCGCTTCGTTGCATTTTTCGAAGAGATCGATGCTCTCCGGGAAAATTCTTTTATGAATTCACCCCCGGCGCTACGAGTGAGCGTATAATAGGTTTGCCGAGTGTTAAATTGCGATTCGCGGCTTAATCGATTCGCGTTCGGAGGGGAAAATAAATGCTAAAGAGACCAGCACGCCTCCGACCTTTGGTTCAAGTTACGTCTTATCGCAGAATGAAATTTTGCTGCCTTATCGTCGGCAGACATCTGCTGGTGGCAGAGTTACAACTGGGGCAGTAATTACAAGTTAAAGGAGGTGACCGGTATTATTGCGGCCATACATGCCGAAAATGTCTCGAGAATGTTTCATTATCGTCGAGCGGTGTTTAACAGCTTCAATTACGTCGTATCGTGTTGTTACATGACCCGTTCGCGAGAAACTATTCATGGACCGCGTTGACAATGTTAGCAGTTCATAACGGAGTAAATTGAAGTAAATTGTTGCATTTCTATTACACAAAATTTATTTTGATAAACAATTTTATACAATATTTCTATTAATGTTATCAGAATATTTTAATATGTACGTTCAAAGAAATAATAAACTTGATAAGGTTTATATGAGAAAATATTGCTAATAGAGATTGGTTGAGTGAATATTACTTATTTTTGCTTCATGAGCTATAAAATATGATCTAATTTATCGTTATTACAATTACTATTATCACAAATATCGCAGTCCATTCTTTGTGAATGTCTTGGTATTGATATCTCCTTTAAAGTAAGATCTCATTGTCAGGCAACAAAAATTCGGTAGCGAAAGATTCTCGTACGAAGACGTTTGTTGACGGACCTACTGAAACTAATATTTCAAGATAGTTATCTCATTGTCACTTAAAATATATCAAAATATTAATTAGGGGACTTTGTTTTTTAACATTTGTTATAATGAACAGGAGAGCGATCTTAGAAGTCATTTAATATTGTGGAAGTTGTAAACGTTTGTCTTATCATTCACATAAGGTGATATTTGTTATTATGATCTATACTTGCAACTGAAAGTAAGCTGTCGCAATTATCTTTTATCTACACTTATTAAACGTGAAATTATTATTAATTATTTTATCAACTTGAAAAAATTTGAAAACAATTGTTGGTAAATTATTTTATCAATTTGAAAAACAATTTTTTAAAAAATACCTGTAGCTAATTTCTTCTTCTGACGTTTGCGATATATTAAATATGCTGCTGTTGTCAGACCTATGGCCAATAATATAGCAATAGTCACGAAAACTATTTTAGTAACATTAATATAGGTGTACGTAATACGAGGCGTTGCGTGACAAGGCAAATCTGCAAAAATAAAAGGCAATAAAAGCTGATTCCAATATACATTGCCAGTACTAAAAATATAGTTCACGTTGCATGTATTATAGATTTTCAGTGGCAGTGAATTTTAGAATCTAGAGATGAAACTAACAAATTTATTTTTTATAATAGAAACATATAAAAAAAATTCCTCTTTAACTATTTTTACTAATTTGTACTTTCTTTATTTGCAAGTAAACTTTTTAATTAAATACCCTCACAAAAATTTTTTTTATTATTATAATTGAAAAGATGTAATTTGTTTTCTAAATTGCAAATACCTATACTAAACAAACAGCCGATGGTATCATCATCAGATTGCACTATGTAGCATAACGTTTTATTGTCAGGAGATCTATCACACTGACAAGACGGCATGCTCTCGTAGATTCGTACGATCGTGCTGTTCGTATCATTACGAACTGTGAATCTGCAATGATATTTACAAATTACAAAATTTGTATAGCAAATTATTAAATGGCGAATGCTCTTCGCGAGGAATGGGAGATCGAGCTAATAGATATTTACCTGTTATCGTCAAGACCAAAGTAAAGAAACTTTCTGACACACATGGTCGGTTGATCACAATTCTGTCCCGACCATCCGAAGTGACACTCGCAATTGTAGTCGTTGTCGCGGTCGATGACACATACACCGTGTTCACTGCAGTTGCGAGTGCACACGGGGATGCACTCTGGTCCTAAATGGTGGTCTATATTCGGTATAAAATCGTCGTGACAAACGCAACGATTCGGGCCGACGCAATCGCCGTTCCGACAACCCCTTTCGCAAATCGGCTCGCAGAGGCTCTCGTTCCGCGGCGCGAAGCCATCATGGCACGTGCACCGATTCGGCGCCGTGCACGTGCCATTGGTGCACGCTGGGACGCAGAAAGGTACGCAGTCACCGTTCGTGTCCTTTGCGTAACCGTCATTGCAAACGCAAATGCCTGATGAGTGGCAGGTTCCATTCTCGCCGCACGAGAGCGCGTCGCAGGGAGGTCCGAAACGTTTCGTACAAATGCGCTGCTTGTTACTTGGAGACTGATGAAATTCGATCCACGACGGATAGTAGGTTGTACCCGGGTCGCAGGTGCATACGTTTGGGGCAGTGCATTCGCCATTGATGCAGGAGAAATCGCAAATTGGTTGACAAACATGCATCGAGTGTGCCTAGTTGTTTATCGAAGATTAAATGAGTTTTTTTCTAATTAACTGTGATTAAAAAATCTTTTAAAAAATATCGTAATATCAAATTTTGCAATGAATAACAACATTCATATTTTACGATAATGCCTTTCTACGGTCGAAGCTAGATCTTAGTTTATTTGCCTGATTTTATATACCCATTCAAATTCACGAAGCTGCACGCCGAATTTTTTTTTTCAGAGGGAGAAAAGGGTTAATATTTAGATGCATGTTAGCATCAAACATTATTAAATTGAATTCAATTTAATAAAAACGTGATATTACTTATTCTTGTTCATTAGATCTGTGTTATGTCTGAAAAAACAATTCGGCGCGCAGTTTCGTGAATTTGAATGGGTATATAAAATCACGTAAATAGACTAAGCACTAAGATTTAGCTTCGACCGTAGAAAGGCATTATCGTTAAATTGTATTTATACATCATCGGTCGAATATTTCTGTATTTATATTTTATATCGTACAGTTATATATAATATATAATATATACTTGCCGTTATATGGTTAAATATAATGGGATGGGCAATCTTATTTAATCGAGTCTTATTTAACCATTTTAAGCTTGAGGATAACTGATATCCTTTCAAACAAATGCATTGATCGGGTAATATGCATTCTGCGTTCGGTCCACAAGCTATCGAGCAGTGTGGCTTGCACATTCGCTCCGTTTCATTATAAACGAATCCTTTATCACAAGTGCACAATCCAGGCGCGGTGCACGTGCCGTTGCCACAATCGATCTCGCAGATCGGTTCGCATATATATTTGGAGCTGCCGTTACGGTGTCCGTAGCCCTCGTTGCATCTGCAGCTCTCCGGCGCCACACACGTACCCATCTCGCAGAGCTCGCTGCAGATCGGCTCGCACCCGCTCGCGTTCGCCGCTTTGTAACCGTGGTCGCAAGTGCACGTCCCCGGTGCCGTGCACGTCCCGAAAATGCACGACTCGTCGCACTTGGGTTTGCAGGTGAATGGATCGTACTCGTCCACCTCATAGCCGGCCGCGCACATGCAGACGTTAGGGGCCGCGCAACGGCCGTTACTGCACGCGCGATCGCAGACGGGCTCGCACGTGAATGGAGAGGAATCGTTGTCGGTCTTCCTGTAACCGGAACGACACGTGCACACGTTCGGCTCGGAACAGTATCCGTAACTCTGCTCGCATTTCGTGTCGCAGACGGGCCGGCAAGTGAATCCGTCCGAATCCAGCCAATAGCCCTCGTTGCAACTGCAAATCTCGGGATCGACGCAGGTGCCGTTGATGCAACCGTTCGTGCATTCCGGCACGCACGGTCCCTCGCTGTTGTCGCTTAACATTCGGTACCCTCTGTTGCAGGTGCACACGTACGGCTCCTTGCAAGTACCTTTCTCGCATGTTCGTGGGCAACGTGGTATACACGTTGCACCGGATAGAACGTAGCCTGTGCAGCAGGTCCACTTGTGCAAAATTAGCGAATTAACGGATTAGTATAGGAAGATGAAGGGATTATTAGTTTATAAAATTATTCCCTTTCCCTTTATTCATTTCTTTTAGTATTATCGCGAGCGTAATTTATCAGCCTGATTACCTGCATCCTGTAATTGAATCGCCTTCTTGTGTGATAGTCATGTAACCAAGACGATCTATATGTTTCTACATAAGGAACGAATTGTAATACTTTATGACTGTAAGAAAATTAGCAAAATTAATTGTGTGTGTTAATATAAACGCATAATTTGCAAGATATTTTGAAGAAATAAATTATCTTAGAAATGAAAAATAATATGCAGAATATAATTTTCGAGATAGTATAATAACAAATGTAAAAATACCTGGTCATGTCGCAATTTGAATCATTAAATGGCTCCATAGCTTCATGGACGATTAGATCCGACCACAAAAAACCCTCAACAAATGGAATTGTATGCCATATATTCACTTGTAAAAATAAAATTTTGACAGTCAAAATAGTGACCAAACCATTAAATAATTCCATGATTTGTTGCCTCTATTATGAAGTTGATGTTCGCTCTGTGATATTTAGACTGACCCTTGTAACGTTTCTTTCTCATGTATTATCACATTTATCTCTTGCTTTGTATGTGTGTATGACACACATGGACATTATGTTATTCTCTCGAGACAGGATGTACTGTATTATCAGGAAACTTGCATATATGCATCCGTAAAAATCATTATAAAGTATTGATATCAATGTTGAGAGAAATTCATCCGAGGCAAGATTAATAGAAGTATTTATTTTAAAAGAACAGTAATGTCCGCTGGTCATGTTAATAATTTGTGAATGACGATAATGATAATATTTAGCCCAAAATATATTAGGAAATAGAAAATTATATATATATATATATATATATATACACATACATACACAAGATGATCCTAAAGAAATTTCTGAAAAGTAAAAAATTAATAGAGATTAAAAATTTTAATAGTAATTTATTGGAGATTTTACAAGAAATATACATATATTATAACTTTAACTTTAGTTAACTTCAACTTACAACTGATTAATTAAATTAATAAAAAATAATTGCTCTTTTTTATTAAACATTGTTATTACTATAATAAGCTCGAAGATTCTATATTAAGGTTTTGCAAATATTTTTTGTATTATAAATTTGCATTCGATTCAACTAATCCTTGCGTTGATGCACTGTGCCTGCATATTGTCAGAACACTGCCTGTTAACAAGAATAATTGATTAATAATATTATTTGTGATTTTTAATAATTTTTTCCGTCATGTTTTTTTATAAAACTATATGGAAATGTTAGGGAAAAAAATTTAAGCTATAAGTTACATAATAATGGATAACTTAAAAAATGTATAAACATAGATTTTTAATATTAATTTGAATAAATCTAATTTTATTTCTTATTAGAGTGATAATTGCTTAGATGCTTTTTAAAGATCTTTTCTTCAATAAATTTATATCCACAAGCTTTATCTTTCGATCCCATTTTTTAAAATAAATATGTATAATTGAAAAGAAATGTTCAATATACATCGTTATTTTAGATGATGTGTCTAATGATACCTAGATCCACCTGTCTATTTCGTCGTTTTCGGAATATCAGATATATCGTTATTGCTGTTAAAATTAATATTCCACTTGCGATTCCAATTGTTAATTTGATCATGTCTCCCTGATCCTTATATTGACTGCTCAATGCGAAGCATCCTAGTAAAAAAAAGTGATAAAATGAGTTTTTTAGTTTATTACGAATTATTATATTGAAAGAAAAACTAACGGTTTCAAAATTTACGATATAAAAGTCGTTACATAATAATTAATGTATTAAACGTTTTAATCATTAGTACTTTGTAGAATATTTTAAAATTATAGAATATTAAAAAATTTTACTATGTTTTTCGTGCACGAAATTATTGTTCTATCGAAAAATTTACAATTAAAGCAATGAAAAAATAATTTTGATCTATCATGTAAAAAAAGATTTAACATTTAACTATATCGCGAGTATACAAATCCGAGAAACACAAGGGAGTAAGTTTAAAATGTTCAGTGTTTTGCGATGAATTTACATCATTACATAATCAGAGTAAAATATTTTATAATATTAAAAAAATTTATCAACTTATCTTTTGCTTTAACATGCAGAAATATAATAATTAAATTGGCTACAATCTTAAACTTAAATTTGTACAAATTTGAAGTAAATTTATTTGTGACAAACCTTCATGCATTAAGCAACCAATTTGCGTTTCATTCTTTGTACCGTTGACAAACATGTTAAAGCACAAAGTTTCATTGTTTACTTTACCAATACATTCGGAACACGCTGGGTTATTCATGAATACATGCTCGATCGTAGCATTTTGTTCCTCAATAATTGTTAATCTACAAAAAAATAAATGGTTCATAAGCAATTTATAAAATCATTTGTTTTAAACATTATTATAATGTCAAAGTTTTTCTGATAATTTAATTATCAGAATAATATTCTAATATCAAGGTTTTTCTGTTCTAATATTTTAATATCCCGATGCTTTATTATTTGTTTCATTTTCTATTTGTTTATTTCTATTAATGACGTGTTTAATTAAATTATTAAATCATGCCGGTTTCGTTATGACGATTCGTAATAACGATTAAAAGTCGCTATCGTTACAATTATTATCTCCTTCGCGAAGGAAGCCTAAATTTATAAAGCATTTTACTGATTCGTGTGTACTCACCTCTCGGTCAGATTTCCTTCGTCATTCAAAATCAAGACACACAAGGTTGGTCGATCGCAGTGTCGTCCAGCCCATCCGTAATTGCACTCGCAAGTCCTGCGTTCTTCGACGCACTCGCCGTGAGCACCGCAGCCACCCTGGCACGCGTGCACGCAGGTGCCTTCGATCTTCACAAAACCGGTGTGACATCGACACTCTCCTGGTGCCTCGCACTCGCCGTTATCGCAATTCTCGCAATGCGGTACGCATCTGCTTCCGTTTCTCGTTTCATTCTCAGAATCAACCGCGAATTGAGGTTCCTCTGCTCCGAATTTGAGATTTGGGCCCGCGAGGATGAATCCGTCGTCGCATTCGCAGACCTCGGGCGCGATGCAAGTGCCGTTGTCGCAGGTTGAACAGACGGGCTCGCATCCGCCGATTTTCGCGTTTCGATAGCCGTCGAAACACGCGCAGAGATCCGGGGCAGTGCACGTGCCATTGCCGCATTCGACGCCGCAGATAGGCTCGCATCCGAACGGGACGTTTCCTCCGTCGTAATAAACCATGCGATAACCGTCCTTGCAGACGCAGAGATCGGGCGCCTCGCAGATTCCGTTTGTTTCGCAGGCCGGGTGACAGATAGGGTCGCACACGTTGGTGTTAGAATTTGTTGATCGACGATAGCCTGGATTGCAGCTACATACGTCGGGCTGCACGCAGATGCCGTTTTTGCAGTCCGGGTTGCATATGGGTTCGCAGAAGTTTCTATTGCCTTCTCTAGGTTGATAACCGGAGTTGCAGGTGCATTCGTTTGGCGCCGTGCAATGTCCGTTGATGCAATCAGTTTTGCAATAGGGTTCGCATTTATATGAGGAATTGGAAGGACGATAGCCCTCGTTGCATCGACAAGTTTCGGGTGCGCTGCAGAAGCTGTTGATGCAACTCTGGCTACATGTGGCTTCGCACGAGATGTGATCTTTGTCTGATAGATGATAGCCGGCGTGACAACTGCACCTCCCCGGAGCGCTGCAGAATCCATTGGTACACTCCGTATCGCAGATCGGTTCGCAAACCAAGTTAACGGCAAAATATTCCGAACTCTGTGAAAACCATTATTTTTTTATTAATATAAAGAATTTGCGTATTCTTGAAACAATATTAGACAACAAAAATATTCGACCTAAATAGAGATTCGATGCACTTAAGTTATTAAAATAATTAATAAGTTTTATCCGTGAATCTTATAATTACGCGTGGAGAAAATTATTTTACTAAAGTATCTAAAAAATTTAATTGGATACAGATCTGAAAATAATTTTATCATTGGACCATCAAAATAATTACTTCAAATACTTGTTAATACGCCAAAATTTTTTGCAGCGATAATTATTTTGATGTTTCAAAATTATTTTTAGATCTGTATCCAGCTAAATTTTTAGATAACTCAGTACGGTCT
This sequence comes from Solenopsis fugax, assembly GCA_003595255.1. Taxonomy (NCBI): domain Eukaryota; kingdom Metazoa; phylum Arthropoda; class Insecta; order Hymenoptera; family Formicidae; genus Solenopsis; species Solenopsis fugax. Next base: position 32,597 of record QKQZ01011988.1, on the reverse strand, counting down.
TTTCGTGTAGTTCTTGGATTGCAGTCACGTTCCATTGGAACACCTAATACAATCTTACGTATTTAATACTAACGATTTTCTTGGCTTTCGTCTTATCAGCCAGGCGATATCCTTCAAAGCAGGTACAGATACCTGGCGCAGTGCACACGCCGAACGGTTCACAAGGAATTTCGCAATAGGGTTTGCAAATATGCTTCTCTGTCTCGTCACCAGTCAATCGGAATCCTTCATTGCATGTGCATACGCCAGGTGCAGTGCATCGTCCATTGAGACAAGCTTTCTCGCAAACTGGCTCGCAGATATACTTTGAACTTTCCAGCAATCCATAGCCCGTGAAGCAGCTACAGCTTTCGGGAGCCACACAAGTGCCCATAACGCAAGCTTTGCTGCAGACTGGTTCGCAAACGCTGGGAGTCTTTAAAGAGTAGCCCTCGTTGCAGGTGCACACATTGGGTGCAGTACACGAACCGAAGAGACAGTCGTTCTCGCACTTGGGCTCGCAGTTGAATAAGTCGAATGGATCAGGTTGATAACCGTCATCACATGTGCAGACATTGGGGGCTGTGCACTTGCCATGAACACACTCTTTTTCACAAATAGGCTGACACATCTAAAAATGTGAGAATTTTTATTATTAACATATGTATATACTCTTCTCTTTTATATTGTTCGTATTATATCATTCGAATTGCAACTTATTTTCACGCTTAATAGTTATTGTCATTTCTCAACTTTTATTTTATATCTACGTCGATATTACATAAACTAAATAGAATTCAAATTGGATAAATAAAAAAAAAAGGAAATGCTTATATTGTTTACCTACGTTAGCTAATTCATAATTGTTAACAGGCATCGGCACTTTCATTTTGTACCCTTGTAGACAGAGACATTGATTGGGTTTATAGCAAAATGATCCTGTAGGACACGATTCATTGCAGACAGGTTCGCACATGTGATGATCCCCTTTCAGTTTGTATCCAGAATCGCACATGCAAGTATCGGGTGCGACACATTTGCCGTTTATACAAGGACTAGTGCACACAGGAGCACATGTGAAGCTATCAAGCTCTGTAGAACCCATTATAGAACTCTTTGTACGATATCCGTAATTGCAAACACATACATTTGGGCTTATACACGTGCCGTTTCCGCAATTGGGATGACACATCGGTTCACACGTTGAGTACATTGAGTACAAGCCCATTCCTTGAATATTCTTCTTCCATCCATTCTTGAGTACAAATCCGTCGCAACATTCGTATTCTCTGCGCCATGATCTGCGAGACTAAGAATAGAAACGAAGCGCATTACAAATATTGCAATATTTATTTATATGTGTGAAAGTATGTAGTATGCTAATGATAAAAATGCTAACTTTAGAGAATAATACAAATATAGAATGATTGATACGCGTTTCGATTAATAGAGCGATCCTTACTAAAAATTGAAATGATAATTTATCCACAAACACTTAATCAGTGTTTTAAAATTTTTAATATTAAATATTATGAGACAAGCTGTAAATTTTATTGGAGACAATATCACTGTCAAAATTATTAGCTGCAATTAATAAGTGTTTTTATATTTCTAAAATTTTCTTCGTCTTTCTTTTTAATTATTCGACTCACAAATTCATGTCTTAAAATTCTTATATTGTGCAATAATTATTGAAGTTTTCGATAAAAAATGTAATATGCGTTAAAGGCATCTAATATCAAACACATTTTGAACAATTTTGATTCTATTATTTTATTGTTTATTTAAATATGACGTTGAACATATGCTGAAAATCTTACCTCAATTTTATAATTCCATCGAATGCGGGTTTTATAAAAAATACCCCATGTTTTTTCCTTATATGTTTCCATATATGGAACTTGATGTGTCTCTATAAAACTGCAAACAAGCGCACGATTTTAACAATATAGCTGGTTCGTGTGCTAACGATAGTATCGCTAAGCATTATTTTGATTCGCAAAATATGGCAAATATTACCTAACGATTTTACTACAATTTCCCGTAGAAAGTCCTGGAAATAGTATTTTGACTTGCTCCTCTTCCATAGTAACCAATCCATTTGATAATAGAACGGCAAGAATAAATATAATATACGAAAATTTCATAATTGTCGAGTAAATTTTACCATATACTTTTAAAGAGAGATCCACTAACGAGGATGCGTGTGGACAGTTGTCACTTATATTGCGTCGCAGCTTATACTGAAGCTTCTTTTCCTCTTTATTATAATATAGCGCGCTATCAGAATACGACAGGATGTTAACTGTCGTCAGGCAGTTACAATTAAATCCATGTGAAATCTCTGTTTATCAGCAAAATAAGCTCTTTAATTTCAGTAGCTGTATTTTGCGTAAATTATCGTTGAAAATTTTTACGCCCAAAATCGTTAATTTATTTTTTATATATATTTTATTTTTTATTTTATTATTTATTCGTAAGAAGAAGATTGTATACGAGATAGAAAATTAGAAATACATTTAAATTAAATCGACAAAAATTCTGAGTCAAAGCTGTGCTATCAGTTTATATTATACATTGTGAATCATGCTAGGTACAAAGTGCCTAACATCTCTCACTGAAATAATGCAGATTTATTAAATTAGTCATATACATAACAGTAACAGTTGCGGAATATCTTGTGAATCGTTTTTAAGACATGTGCATTGCGCCGAGCTCTGAAGAGAAACCGCATAATTGTTTTATGGCGTAAACGAATCGATTCCGCATGTTTAACAGTGCATAAACGGAACGTACATTTTCTTGAGCGAAACTTACGTTAAGTTGACGTACTGGGCCAAGGATGCAGTCCGCATTGACCCATTTACAATGCAATAACATCAGTTGGTGTGTAAAATCAACTGCACGCGATTGCGTTCGTAGTTAATTTGATGCCATTTTTACATATCTTTCTGTGAGGCTGTAAGATTTATAGAGCGCTTCTCTTTTTATACTTGACTTAGACTTTATATAATCAACCTTATGATTTACTATATTAACATATTCATTTATCATTGGAATGTTACATACTTAATACTTCATTGGCTCTGAGAAAATTATATTGTTGATTAGTCTACAATGTTACCCAAGAATATGTATAGAATTAATCATCAGTCATCAGTATTATTACAATCTAGAAACTTTTAAATTTACGAGGATTTATCTTCGCATTGATGTTTCGCACATTCATTAAAGTTATCACCAAGTATCGTTGCAGATTTACATGAAATAAGAGACACATAAAAGTATCATTGTTTTATAATTTATATTATCAGAGTTTATGTATACAAGTTCAGTTGATCATAATGCCTGAAATTATTAGCTTCATCAAACTTATATCTAACAATATGCTTTGCGTGTCATCAATTTGTTCATTCTTGCGGGACACATCTCTGTCGACCCTTGACACCTTCCTTTCGATATCCGAGATTGCATATGCAGTAGTTCGGCATGGTGCACACGCCGTTCTGACATCCACCCACGCACACCGGCACGCATCTGGAACGCGTAACGTCGCGGACGTCGTGCGTGTACCCGTGATTGCAGGTGCACTGATCCGGCCCGGTGCACCGGCCGTTCAAGCACGGGTGCTGGCACATATCACCCTCGCCGGTACCACCCATGTCGTGCCGAACACATCTTCCGGTATCGGGATCAATGCGGAATCCCGGGTCGCAAACGCACATTGTTCGTTGTAGCGTTTCGACGCATCGGCCGTTCGGCCCGCAGCCGTATCTGCCGCATTGCGTTGCGTTGGTCATGGGCGTTGCGGTGCATCTACCGGTGTCGAGATCAACGGTGAATCCCGGTTCGCAGGCACACCGATTGTAACCGATGCACACGCTGTGCGGACCGCAGCCGTATCTGCAGTCGCCGACGGGCTGTGATGTCGGGGGCGTCGTTGTGGGGGCGCATCTACCGGTATCGGGGTCGATGGTGTATCCATATCCGCACTGGGACGAACCCGTACCCGGGATGCATCTGCCGCTGTAACGGTCTCGCGTGTACCCGGGTCTGCAGTTACAAACACCAGGCGCCGTGCACTCGCCGTCGTGACACCCGCCCGGGCAATGGGGAACGCAGGTTTCGCGATCGCCGGGAGGGTTGATGTATCTGTAAAACAATTGACGGTTACATTATTATTTACATTTTTATATTTTTTTACAATATTTGAAGAGGAGGGAGCTCTTATTGGGAGGGAGCTCCAAAGTCTCGTTCAATTTAGAACTGTATTTCAAGACCGAAAACTTATTCGACGCGGAGTGTGATAAACTTGAAAATGTATGTAAAATCACACAAGAAATATCAGCACTAAAATCCAGCTGTGACCGAATAAGGCTTATCCTTAATTAGCTGTGTTTTCACACATATCGGTCTATATTCTCCTATTATTTTTATCATTAATTTGTTATCAGTCAATGAAAAAGCGACCTCGAAGTCATTTAAATGATTCATGTCAAGTTTTCTAATTCGACAGACTCCTTAGCACATGAAAGATGTTGAATTCTGAAATTCTAAAATCTATTATATTGATCAAGAATCAATCTTTTCAAAAGATATGAAAGATTCTCAAAAATATGGGACTTGCAATTGAAATTTCGAATTTGTTAAAGAATTCGTTATTGAAAGACAGCAGCTGTGAAACGCGTCCTATACATAAGATCAACTCGATACTCGTTCTGTAAAACGTGTAATGTTTGCAAATTTATTATGTTTATAACGCGTGACTGCACTTCGAGCGGCAGCGTAAATGACGTTATCTATGCAGATGGCCGCATGAAAATTACAAAACTGCTGATTTATATGCCTGTACGAAAGCAATTACACGCGCGGCGTATAATTGCTTTCAACGTGTAATATCATTTTTTGACGAATCCAACATTGATTTATCAATTATTCATGACGCATGCGAGCCGCCTCGCAGGAACAGGTTACTACGCACGTACTACGTGAGTAAATCAAGGTTCAATTAAATCGCACGGAATGTCGCCGATGCGAGAGGACATTGCGTAGTCGGTGCAGCGCGCGGCGGAGAGATCGGAGAGGACTCGGAGAGTGGGCTAATGCGCAAAGGCCGTTAGTTACCCTTCGTTGCAGGTGCACACGCCCGGGCCGCTGCATACTCCGTGCACGCAGCCACCCTCGCACGCGGCCACGCACTCCTTGTGTTCATTGAGGACGAATCCTGGCCTGCAGCTGCAGACGCGCGGCGCCACGCATTCGCCGTACCTGCATCCGTCGGGACAGATCGGTCTGCAGTGGCCCTCGACCTCGTCGTAGCCTAATTTGCACACGCACACCTCGGGCGAGAAGCAGTATGCATTCTCCTGGCACCGATGCGAACAGACGGGCATGCAAACGCCATCCTCGGAACGCCATCCTGGCGGGCAGCTGCACACGTTCGGGGCTGTGCAACGGCCTCCGAAACAGCCGCGCTCGCATTGCGGCTCGCACAGACTGCTCGTCACGTTACGCTCGTAGCCGTCGCAACAGTCCAAGATAGTGATCCAACCGTCGTTGTGCTGATGAATAGAATTTATTTCTTTTATAATCTAATAATCTTCGCCCTCGAAGTCATTTAAATGATTTTTATGTCAAGTTTTCTAATTCGACAGATTCCTTAGTACATGAAAGATGTTGCATTCTGAAATTCTATCTTCTAAGATCCATTATATTGATCAAGAATCAATCTTTTCAAAAGAAATCTTCCATTTTGAGATTACTTACAGGATTGCCATCGGGTGGATGAGGAAAAGTATTATAAGGCGATCCGCTGGAGTTTGAGACATGACTGTATCTGAAAGGCGCGGATACTAATTATTATTTTTACACTATTTCTCTTAATAAGTGTAAAATATGAAAATAAATGTGCAAATAGAAAATAATGTTGGATCACATTATTGCCAGGCTTTCGCCTCGAATTGAAAAACTGATTACTTACGGTACCCTTTTATAGCAAAGGCCATTTTGCGAAGAGTTGGTGCCCTGATAATGCCCGCCGGGTCGCGGCCGTTGGCCACCTTTGACACCGTCAATTGCCCAGGTGCCGACACCAAGGCACGTAAAAACAATCAGGCAGATCGGCAATCTCTGCATGTTGCATGAACGATCGCGAATTTACTACTGGACGCTTATTTTCGGTCAGGGAATGGGCATCACCGCGATAAGGATGTCGCAGGGGTCAGCGGTTTTCATCTTCTCATTAAACTTCATGTTCAACTACGCAACATTGCCGTTCACGGAAACGGCTATCGGTTACGCGTATCGATATGTCAGAGAGACCAAATGGGGCCAGAGCGTTCGTGTGCCCGTTTCTTTCCACATACTTTTACTCTTATCTAGTTATTGATTAGGTCATCGTTATTAACTGGGACATAATTGACTTATTAGGCACGGCTTTAATCGGGCGCATAAATTATTGATCGCGTGTGCGCAAAGCGAAGGGATAAGATAATGCATCGCAATTTCTCAGCTTAACTATGTTATAAAAAGACACACATGATGTGATTCATAAAAATTTGCAAACTTTTATGAGATCTTCCTAAATTTCCAAAGTAAAAAAATTAAAATATTTTTAAATTGCATTTGAGCTGTGCATGTAAAAAAAAAATTGTCACATAAATATAAGAGAGAATAATATTTATGAAAGCTAATCATTAAAAAATATATTATATTTATTTGCTTTATATCAACAAGGTTATCTGAAAAGAAGATTGTTAGCTTTATGACAGATAACAAAATGTTTTAATTGAGAAAAAAATGTTTCCAAAATAATGAGATAATTGTTTTGTTTTGATGTAAGTATCGCACCAAACCATATGCAAATTTGTCTTTCGTGTACAGTTTATTGCAACTCTTGCTTCACACATTCAACGGTAAATCGACGTTGTTTACGTAATCCGACTGATATCGGGAATGGATACATGAGCGAATCGGGATGATAATAAGACAGCGCGCAAGAGTATATTGAATGCGATAAGTACATGGTATTTGTTTATTTAATTACGATAAGCTAATGCTGACTGCAAATAACATTTCCTTGAAATGAGTGCAAAATAACAAAAAATCAATGCAAAACGAAGAGATACATCAAATTATCGCGTGACATAGAAACGGAAAGTTTTTCTTCGGAAAGTTTTTCTTCTCTCCTATGGAAAACACCGGAGGAAAGTATCAAAGATAATGATACACAGTTTGTGTTATTCCTTTCAATGACTCCCAGTTTATAAATAAGTCGTTGCACGTAAAATAATGCGACTTATTAAAAGGTAGTGATAAAATAATAGCGAATGAAATCGCGTACGCAATTATATATTTACACATTAATTAGTTAATTTATTTTATTTAATTTATTATAGATAATCATTAAAAATGGTCACAAATAAACGCATATTTTTCTAGGATACATGTATTGCGTTTGCCTTAAATAGGAGTTTTATTCTTTGGCTTCAATTTCGATGTACAAAAAGTCATTAGCGCACTTCCTGCCACGATAACGAATTTGTATCATTGGTTGTATTATCGCTTATGTACACATCATTAGTGTAATCGGAAACTGTATATTATCGCAGGATACGTGTTTTCACGTCAATACTACTTCTTCGCCGGACGTGATTACTACGGGACTGATTAAAGAATTCGTAATAATATTGTTAACATTACGGGCGCTGTTCAGCGATGCGACGATAAGTAAATGCGAAAAAGATCGCTCGCGGCTCGGAATAAACGGTTAGATTTATTTAATGGTAATTCGTACCGGGTAAATTACGTCAATATTGAACGAGGCTAGATTTCTACCGGACAATTCATTTTCGCATTTATTTATTCGCAAACAGGTAGCTTTGCCCCCGCAGGCTACGTTAAAGTTTAACATCATTTGTGTAATAACAGTCGGCGCACTGTATTTTCCTTTGCGCTCGTTACACGGGACTCTATTATTTCGTGTCTTCCACCTAATTGCACATTTACGCGCGCAATCGCACCCCCCTGGTTTGACGTCATCTCGTCGAAACTACGAAATAGTTTATTCAGAAGGAGCTGACACGCTCCGCCGAGTAAATTCTACTGTCGGTCACTGACAGAACGGTGCTCGAACTGTCGACTTGTTTCTCCGTCTTGTGCCACTAAATTACAGTCACGTTCAGCCTTGCGCATTCAACGGCTCTGCGTAAGGTCGAAAAACCAGTTTTCGCGCATTTTTCAGCGTGCGATCGACTTTTCATCGATCGTTTTGTTCGCGACAGGTCACATTTCGCCTAAAAAATGTTTTAAGGTCCTTCTACGACGATGACGCATTGTTAAACTATACAGCTAAAGTTAAACGGATAGATTGGATCGTGAGTGTAGTAAGTGGAACCGTTTCTCCATCACAGATCCTTGCGATCAGATAGTGGAGTGGTCTGCAAGGGTATTTCGTCGTACAAGTGCTCCGTGTTATGGTCCAAGTTTGGCTGTAGACGTATCAGAGTTGCCGATGGTCGGTCGTAATGGCCGTCTTGCAACAGATCTACGACTCGCAATAAAAGAATCTCTGTTGAGTATCTTAAAGAATAATCCGTAAAAAAGAATATGTCGTTTATTCAAAGTAACAACTATCATTTTCTGGAGTAAAACTGGAAAATAAAACTGTTTGCATTTTATAGATAGCGATAATCTTTATTATCTCTCTAGACCTTATTTTCTTTGTAATTATGATGATTATTGTGACTTGGATGTGCAGCAAATTTAATAAGAAAGCGGGAACTTACCGCGAAAATTACCGGAAATTCGCAGACCGATCGTAGCGGCGCCATTAGCGTAGGTGTTCAGCGATTCAATGCCATCTAGCGTCAATATCGTGTCCGGATCCGTATTATAGGCAAATATCGGTTTCTCGCGGATTGGGGGTGCTAAAATCATAACGGTATCAATAAGTATAACAAATGCTGATGGCAGCACGTGAATTGAATTAATGATCGTACAAAGGGCCCGACGTCGCACAGTGATCGATGAGATAGCTTTCTCGCTGGCTGTGGCGGTCAAGACTATCCTCAAAACGATTACGTGGCCAGACCCCATCGGGGTCAAGGACACGTGGATTTCACTGACAATCTAGGAGAGAATGTGGCTGACAGATGAACGTATAACTCTTGATACTCACGGGGCAGATTGGCGTTCATTAACGTGGACGTCCTTCCGCCGTTCACGCTCTCGCGTTCCTGCCTCTTGGGCTTCTCATCGTCGTAGATAGCGACGCGAATGGTATCGAATAGCTTGGAGCGCATATGAAGGACCATAACCACCGCGAGTGAAGTCAGACCGAGGGAGACAATCGCGGCAACGACGATCAAAGCGATGTCCAATGAGATAGGCGCTGACGTCTGAATGTCGTCTGTCGCTGCAATAGAAAAATTTCATTACACGGAAACTGCGGTTTTGCTAAAGTAAATTTTAGCTAAAAATTTAGCTGGTTATAGATCCCAAAATAATTTTTGTTACCATCAAAATAATTACGTATGATGCGGAGAAGAAATGTTTAAATTTTTTGCATCATTGCTCATCATACTTGAGCGTTTTACCTAGTTATTTTGATAGTTGAACAAAGTTATTTTCTGATCTGTATCTAGTTCAATTTTTAGATACTTCAGCAAAACTTTTTCTTCTGTGTAAAGATTGAACAATCGACTGTGCAAGATTTTTATGTGCATTTGTGATGTATTTCGAGACAGCATACCTTTGTGAACGGTTTTCATGTAATCAATATTTGGCACGTTGATGCTTTTATCACTTTGGACGTGTTTGAAAAGAGCGTCTTTTGTCGCGAACTTTTGCCTATCCTTCTCAATGTCTCTTTTACGTTCGGGAACCGAGACCAAGACGATCACAGGGCGAACAGTAGTGGAAGGATCCTTCATTTGCGTTTGGTTTGTTATGGCCTCTGTTTCCTGAGGAGGGGCTGCAATCGAAGCTGTTGCCGGACTCGTCGTTTCCGGAATGTAATTCGTATCGTTCCAATCGTCATTGACACTTGCGATTGAAACTAAAAATTACGAGTTTTAATTTTACGTATATTATTAATTAATCATTAATTAATAGATATTTAATTTAGTTTAGCGTGAGGCAATCTATCACTGGCGTATCGTCGATGTTACACGTGGCGATGAACGCGTCAGATATTTGCTTTTTTAATGACGCGAAAGTAGAGCGAGAAACTGCTTTCCCCAACATTAAATTTTAATCGATAACTTTTTCTTGAGTTCGCCTGTCGAGCCGTCTACAACGTTTGAAAGCGTGAAGATACATTTCTTCATCTTCGGGCAAACAGTTGCGCAACCCTGAAGCGTAAGTGATTAAGCGTTATTCTCTCACCTTCTTCCTGGCGTTCGGTAGTCTCACGCGGCACGGAGACAACTTCCGTTTGCTCCGTATTAATTCCCTGCGTTTGCGGTAGACGGTCGATGGTAGAGCTCTGCAAATAAGCGGGCGACGTTTGCTCGACCGAAGAGACGTCGTCGTCGTCGTCGGCGCAGCTTCCGGTTACGGCATCGCAGTCATTATCCCGGTTTTGACATGTGCATTCGTTTGCACAACCCGGGCCCCATTGCCCGATCGCGCAATACTCCTCGCATCTGCGAAAGGAAGGGCATCATTTTTATAGTATCACTTGGCTTAACGGATACCGCCTCGAGCCACTTTCTTATTGCTCGGTAAACATTGGTCATTGATATTCTTAAACACTCACCGAGGTCCTTGCAGCCCCGGTGAGCACCGACAAGTGCCGTTTACGGGATCGCAGACATCACTCTCCCCGCAGTCGCATTCGTTCGCACATTGGAGACCCCAGGTTCCTAACGGACACACTGCGAAACGAAATTAATATATAAATAAAACGTTAATTATTTAACATTTAATCATCCACTTTTAGATCGTACTGTGTATTAATGCTGAAGAACGTTAATTTATTAACGGTTTTTATGTTTTTTATTTTCCATTTTTAATAAAAATTCTTCAAGAAATTGTGCTGCTAGAAATTTTAAACATTTGGTTGAATAACACAGCCACACAAAAAAAAAGAAGTGTCATGTCCGAGAGATTAGTTATTCGGTTTCAGAGCCTCAAAATACATATAGGGAAACATGGGTCTAATCTCTCGGACATGACACTTTTCTTTTTTTGTGTGGCTGTGTAATCGTTTATAGGACGTTCATAGGACATTTTCTACTTCAAGTTTCTTCAGAAATTTGCTCTTTTAATTTGTGCCATATAACACCTTGCGTATGTAAAAAAAAAAACGTAAAATACCTGATGCGTAATATATCTCATTAACTCATTATGAGATCTTTCAAAAGAAGTTTCTATTTTAATCCATAATATCACCGTGTTTCACGGATAGTTGACAGTCAAGACGAAAAAAATGATGCAATTTCCACGTAAATGCGGGCTATTAAACGTTTCGTAAATACTTAAGCGAAATTAATAAGCCTTTACGAGTCGGTATTGTAGATCGTATCTGGGAAATGTTTAAGGCGAACCTTTGTCGCACATCGCGAATGTGTCCCTTATAAAGCATCGACGTCGCGATTGCGTTACGCGAACGTCGGACGCGTTGTATCTGATCGACTGTACACGCCGCCCACGACCTTCTCGAACGCTCGCGGGAAAGTAGCGGCTTCGTAACTTCCGGGCTTCCGCAACTTTCGAAGCGTTCCCCCGATCATATTGACGCAACAGTTGCGTGCAATCCGCGACTTCTGCTTGTTTGATAAGTTTCAATCTGGAATCTGTGATTTATCATCAACCTAGTTTTGAACGTGGTTTTACAAAAGGACGGTAGGAGACACAGGAAGACGAGAAAATAAAAATTTCGATGAATTTCATTCACAAATGCATGTTGCATAAAGCTTCATTAACGTTAGTAAATCCGAATATTACACTTAAATTCGTAATGTTGAATTCTACCCAATTCGAGTTATTTTTAATTATTCTTATAGGTCGTCGTTGCATATTTAATATGTCGTCAATTTAAACTGAAACAATGAAGTTAAACACGTTAACTACAAAAATGTTAAATTTGACTCAAATTTAATTTATTATTTACTAGGTGAATACTTTGATACGGACACTACTTGCTTTAAAATCAAGCAATTTAATCACAGAAATGGGTCGATTAGATGAGGTTGTTCTTTTAGCTACATATTTTGTGTTAAAATAATTTCGACACATAGAAGATAAAAATCAATGTTATTTAACTCAAGGAATTGGTTTAAATTTGATTCTTTAATATTTAATAGTGTAAAGGGCAAGAAGAGTTGCAAAATCAAAATTATTGATAATGGAAAAAACAGATATTTTCCTTTTTTTATCGTTTATGCATCCTACGGTCAGAGATCCAACGAATTTTTTAATAGCTTTTAATAGATTTTATGTTGTTGTTTTACAGCAACTGTGATTATGCCACTTCATGGCGACACGTGTGGGCTAACATCGGATTTAACTAGATGCGTTGTATGAACACGAGAAATCCCACTCATTATTATGATTCGCGTGGAAGTGCCTACCATACTGTCTACTGGAAACAGTCATTTCACACACGTACGTTCTCGCGGTCGTGGAAGGTCGGTCCGTTTCATGGAGCGTGAAATTTCTCGTTGCGTTTTACTGCTACCCGTTTCGGATCTGTTTCGCTCTCAATCTCGTTTCACAATTCGTCGCGCGTCGCATCGCTTATTTTCTTAATTCTAGATTCTAGATCCCATTTTTGAATAGGAGATCGTTGCGAAATTAGCAGCATTAAGGAATTATACGGACCTATTAATTATACAGACCTTCGAAGCTTCTCGAAGTTTCAATTCAACGGATTTCGCATGTAAATTCATCTCTGTTTATTGCCTCAGTTTAAATATACTTCTTTTAAATGTCACCGAGATTTATCAGCATCTAATTAGCACTGCATTATTCGGTCCGGCTCGATAAATCGAAGATGTTGCAAGTATCGCCAGCCATGAAATTCATTTCAATGACCTTCTAAAACGCTTTCGTTGTTTTTTTTTTTAAGATAACATCTCTTCGAGTCACTCTAATATTCGTGTTGACAATGACATTACGAACAGAACGGACATGATCATAAATAACCACAATTATTGCGTGATAAAAACTGAACACACAGTACATTATATTGGAGTGACGATGAGTTAATTTTTAATATAATTAAAATGAAGACAATAAGCTGTACAAATTGTATTATCGCAGCACACAGAAAAGAATTATTATCAAATCAACAATTATATTCTCATATATAAGCAAGAGTATAAAAGATTCTTGAAAGAATCTTAAACAGACATATCTTGCTTACATGAAGAAACAAAATTCTTGCAAGTAAGTTGTCTATTTAAGATTATTTCAGATTTTTTCAAGAGGATTTTATACTCGTGCTTATATGTGGAAATATGATTGTTGATTTGATACTAATTTTTGTTCTGTGTATATAAAAGAGAGATATTGATAAGCCTTACAAATATATTAAAAAATATTTCAATTTCTTTTTCTTTAAAAAGCAATTCTGTGATTGTTTCTGTGAAACGCGCCACTATTAAACTGAAAGATAATTATGGTAATTAATGTATCTTAAATGCACACACACACACAAAGTGTAAAAACCTCTTGATATATATGTTTCAAAGATGAATGTAAATATTACAGATTTAAACGAGCGATAAGTATTCATTAGAAATACATTAAGGAATCTAAAATTAGATACTTGATGGAGAGAATCGAGAAACCTATTTTAATGCTAATTTTATTGCCGACTCACCACGGGCGCAATCATCTCCCTGATATCCAGGATCGCATTGGCATTCGTTCGGTGCGACGCACACACCTGCCACACATTTTTCGCAAAACGGTAAACAGTTCGCATCCGTTTCCGCATCGCCGTGAGTCATTTTGTATCCCTCGCAGCATTCCTTCAGAATCTTCGACTTTTCCTCCGTCTGCAATACATGCAAATTTAAAGATATATACGTATCATTCGCTGGTATTTCAGTTGATCTGTTGAGATGTCTGTCGTGTCAAAAGAGCACTTTTGATTTTAACAATCTCGTTAAGAGAACGTTCACAATTTTGGCAATCGCTAATCATTCTTTATTCTTCTCATCTCGTTACACAGAAAAAAAATTTATATCAAATCAATAATTCATTGTTTCATATATAAGCAAGAATTATAAAATCTTTTTGAATTTTTAATCTTAAACATAATTTGCTTAAATCAAAAAACAAAATGTTATGTTAACAAATTATGTCTGTTTAAGATTATCAAATTCTTTTAAAAAGATTTTTTAATTCTTGTTTGTATGAAACAAATTGAACAAAATAAATTGCTGATTTGATACTAATTTTTTTTTTGTACAATGATATAAAATAATTAAATAATTCGACAGTCTGACATCTATATTATTGTCATGAAAATAATGAAACATGACATTAGAGAGAAAGACAGGATGACGACATATTGTTCTGGTGTTTTTTTCCGTTTTGAGAACGATTTCACCAACGACTCCAGTTACGACGAAGAATTCCGGAGATAAGACGATCGTTATATCACCTCTCTAAAGCACGAGATTTCGATCATTGGCGAGAGTAAAAGTGAGAACGGTTGGCGCGGAATGCAGAGAGGGCACGCGATGGTAGATGAACGGGGGGCCACAGGGAGAAACGAGATGAGGAACACACGCGTGCGTAACGAGTTCCTCTTCGCAACATTGAATTGACTGACCAAACGAGCCCAAAACAGCGCATAAAAATACCAGAGATGCGATGGCAAACGGAAACGAAACGTACATATTTATGTGATTGATAAAACAACTGCCAATTTAATATTAATTATTTTTGGTAAGAAATAAATTCACTTGCTTCCCTCTTAATTTACTTCTACGTACTGTTTGAGATTACGTAATACATTTCATTACTAATATTTTTATGAATTTGATTTTTATTTCGACTTAAATCTCTCTATATAATAACGATTAATTATTATTTTCCAAACGCGCTTGTATGACTTTTGAGGAGGGGAAATGGCACCATTGAAGATTGAATATCAAAGACTCGATAATAAATTTCTCTTCAGTGTAAGGGGATATACGTGAAAACCCCGTTTCCGTGAAATATCGAATCAGAAATATTCTTTCCTCCTTTATGCGAACGTTATTACATTTCGTCGTCGTTCACCGCTTCTACGATCACGTTACGCGAATTTCTTCTTAAACATTATGGTGTGCCGTACGATCGCGTTTATTCAATATTCTCTCCTCTCTGACTCAATTACAAAGTATGGTTTGCAGAAGCAGTGCACTTTTAATTCGTATTAATTATGCAGATTCTGCACCTTCAATTTTTCAACTGGACACCCAACATGCCGAAAGATAACGACTTTATAATATATCATTAAGAACAAGGTCTCTGATACATAAACCGAATTATATGCAAATTGATTCATGTACACGTCATGAAATTCGGACGCTGTCTTTTACTTTCACTGCGACACCCGTGAAGGTTTTACTTAATACAGGCGTGATGTTACGAAATTATTGTCACTCTTTTTATTCATTCTTCAAGGTTTTCTGAACATTGGCAAAGGGCAATGGCCCTTTATGTGGAAATACACATAACATATATTTAAAACGTATTATTATGCAATAAATCGTTAATCATGTAAGTAATTGAAAAATGTAAACCTGGCAGAGTAGTTAATTCTTGGAAACAGATAATAAAATTTGTATTATATTATTTTTTAATTATTTTCATAGAATCTCAATTTAAAACGCAGTTTTAGTTGCCGGAGATTTAATTTTTAAAATTAAAAATGTTTCGAAGGGAATTGACGTTTAAATTATTTCTTGTTAAATCGTACAATAGTGACTCGCACAGGAACCGCGTTTTTATACATCGTAATTTAATATTAAACGGTGAACAGACCAGTAATTTCTATATAAGAAAATTTCTTTATAAGTAAAACCTCAGCTGTATACCCATTAATTTAATTGATGAACATGTTCCGTCTCTCGTCATAAATCATTTGGAATTATAGATCCTTACGGCGAGAGCTACCAGATGCACTGGAAACTGACGTCAACGATTTTTTTATCCCCACTAAACGCCGTAACTGACATGATTAATTCTCAGAGCAAACCTTTCGCTTGCGTAATGAGACTCTCTTTTACAAAGAAGAGAGATAAGTTATTGATTACAATATTGCGCCCAACTATAGCCGCACAATGGACCATATTATATTGTACATTTTGATCGACATTATCGATTTCAGAAATCTCACGATGTCTGATAGCGTCATCTCGATACCATCTGATCCTGTTGTCTTTTCATAGAACGTTACGTTACGTGGGAATGCATATTATGCAATTGCGTAATAGTTTCAAAGTAGTCTCACAGTTTCGTGAAAATATTTTAACTCAATTGTATTAGAATTATATTAAATATAAGCATTTATAATTATACGGATGTCTCGTATGATCATATAATCCAGTTAGGTAAAGGCAACATATTAATAATTCAAAATTGATAATGTTTTATGATCTGTTCTGCAAATATATCTATTTTAAGTTAATCTTAGCTTAATATTTTACAATATTTCTAAAAGTTATATTTAATAATATAAATTAAAAGTTTAACTTTAATAATATATGTATATTCTGATTTATATCTATGCTTAGCACGTAAAAGTTTCTCTCTCTCTTTCTCTCATTTAATGCTTATGTGCGCCTTATTACTCAAAAGTTGTGCAATTCAGACGTTTTCTCGCATAGTAGAAAACGCCAAGCGACCTCGACTTGTTCAACGGTAATTTTCGCTCATTATACAATATTATCCTGCTCGCATTTTTTTTTGTTCAACGTTCTCCTTTTTTTTTAATTCGACCGTCGGGTGACATTGCTTTTTAAAAATGCCAACTGCGTCATGCATATCAGTGTATCTCGTTATTGATCGTTGCTAATAGCGACGACTTTTTAACTCGATTGCATACGAATGGCTCCTTATCGCTGCGTTACTTATACATTTTTTAATACATTTCCCCCCTGAGAAGTTAACGACTTCGCTTCTCACGTACCGCGGCCACTTTATTCGCCCATAATTTTCCGCGATCGGTAATTAGCGGCGTATTACGTTTTAGCTTCATTCCATAGCTTCATTCCCGGTTAGTAACTTCAATCTACTCGAAGTAAAGCGGCTCCTCTTGTTTCTTAATGATGGGATTGGAAAAAAATACACCCAATTCTTCGCGCTGGCTCGCCGTTTTCAATGCAAGATAGCATTACAGTTTTGCGTTACAAGATTCGCACGTTCATCAGTCATCTCATTCAGGAACACACCTGGTAATTAGCGAAGTAAACGATTACCTTCGCACAACGGCACCTACGCTGGAATTCGCGTCGCTCTTACGTGGGCATTGCGTTATCAATTGCACAGCTCCTTACGTAGTCAGCGCGCGTACATACATGCGACGACGATGGTGTTTCGTAGTATGCTAACAAGCCGAAACCTCTTCGGTCGCGCGTCGAGGCGAATTCGTAAAGCATATACGAATAGCCTCACGAGTAGATTCGCTAAACGATTCGATAAACGGCGGATTGGCGAGGCTTCGATGAAAGCTATAATTGTTTTGCACCGTAACTCTGCCGCGTACACCAGCGTTGTATAGAGATGGTATCTCAATAATGCGCGATGGTTGCCTCGCGAAGTTCTAAGTAGGTCGATAGTGGTTATAACAAGTAGGTGATTCTATTAGTGTTAGATCTCGATTAATTAACGCGAATCGTTGTGGAGAATTATAGAAACTGTAACATTTACGGATGTGTGAATCAATTTTTTTTTATATGAATTGAATTGAATTTTATTTGTTTATTCGAATTTGAATCGAATCGAATTAAATCGAATCAAATTGTTGATGCATAACTTTTAATTAATAACATTATTATTAGGTTGAATAGTAATATGTAGATAATAACAAAAGATTTTTACAGCTTAAGAAAAATAATACTGATTATAATATGAGAGAAATGTTTGGTAAAATCAACCAAAGTTTGGTTGAATAGTGATCAAATGAATTTTATAGTGATAGTTACTAAATATATAGTTGTTTTGACCAAACAATTTGTAGCCTTGACCAAATAATTATTTTCATACAACAAATTACAAAAAGTTTTGTTAAATGTAACTAAGTTTTTGGTACCAGTAACTATAAAATTTATTTGATCACTATTCTACCAAACGATTTCTCTCAGAGTGTAAAATTATTTTAAATAGGATTTTATAAGATTGTCAATATGTAATTCGTATCGATTTCTTAAATTCGAAATGTTTCAATAGTTTGGATTCGAATTGTAGAAATTCAAATCTGAATTAAATCAAATCTTATCTAATTCAATTTGATTCGTATTATTAGTTTACATATCACTGGTACTATCTTATGCATCTGTTATAAATTATCATAGTTGAGGCAAGTGAAAATATGCTTTAATTGTTTGTTTTTACTTTAATGTGCAATATTATAAAAAATCTTATGTTTAAGCTTTATTTTTAACTATATACACAATAAATTATATTGTATCTATAATTAATCAGTTATTTTATTTTTAAATTCGCAACAGGTTTCTAGTTTTTTTTAAGAAAGTTGGATCTATTGAATGCATATTAAACGCGTGACAATTATCTAAATTATATGAAGACTCGTTCTTCGCAAAAAAGACGTTTTATACAGAGGCAAATATCTCGTATATCAACAGAAAAAAAGGACTTTCGAAACAGTACGATAATTAGCATACGTGACACGCTGCCGATATAATAGAGAAATATCCGTTTTTTTTCTCATAGGCTGCGCCAAGTAAGTTCATTGTCCACATAATAAATTGTGCAAAATGCCTTACATACACAGGTATGTGTATGTGTGTGCCCGGTGCACCTTACTTGGCGTCTGCGATTACATTGCGGGCGTTCTCGTCCCAGGCGAGCGTATACGCTTCGCACAACACGCTAAAATTTCCATTTTAGGCTGAGCGTTCCCTTTCGACTTTGATATAATGCACGCCGGTGCGGCATGCCGATTACGAAACGCCAACGCGAGCGAGATCATTTCACTTCCGGTCGATTCTTCGACTTGTGAGCAGTACACGGTGGGTACGCACGAATTTTCAGAGCCGGCCGAGATTCCGAAGGGGCCTTGTTAATCTAATTGACAGAGGCGCGATTTGTCCGACCTGTGTCGTGAAATCCCATAAGAAAACGTGAATTTCTCTCGTATAGCTTTGCGAATTTTGATTCCGCAAATTAAACGTTAAATTCTAACGAAATAAATGACGAAGCTAATTATATTATACTTACATAAGCAACAAAATTTGCCCATTATATTCATTTTTTGGATCCGAATTAGCGACGCGTTAAGTCCCTGTATTACCATAAAAGAACTTTCGTGTTTAAATTTAAATCGACCTATGGCATTATATTTGAAATTTTTTATCTCTAGATTTATGTGCTTTTTTTTGTAAAAATATTACGCATTTATTATTCCGAACTTTCGCAATCTTTTCCTAAAAAATGGAGGTTTCGGCCTTTGACATTCTTCTTGCTCCTCTTGGGGCATACACCTTAACACAGACAGGCAAAAATAACGACATATTCTATTTTCCATGAGAATAAATAAGACGATTAACATAAGATATGATTTATTCGGACATATTGAAAATTAATCTCTCTGAAATCGTATTCTCGTACACTGAGAGAAATGTTTTGTAAAATCAACCAAAGTTTGGTTGATTAGTGATCAAATGAATTTTATAGTGATGTTACTAAATATATAGTTGTTTTGAACAAACAATTTGTAGTCTTAATCAAATAATTATTTTCATACAACAAATTACAAAAAGTTTTTGGTTTTTTTGTTAAATGTAACAAAGTTTTTGGTACCAGTTACTATAAAATTCATTTGATCACTATACTACCAAACGATTTCTCTCAGTGTACGCTTCTACACTGAAAAAAAGTCTCTTATACTATGAAATGTATAGTGAAATAGTATCAATGAAATATTTTATCAATATAACAAAAAAAATTTTTTTTACTAAATGTTTAGTAAGTATTATCAAATCTGGTATAAGTTACTAAACATTTAGTAAAAAAAAATTTTTTTTTGTTATATTGATAAAATATTTCATTGATACTATTTCACTATTGGTAGTTATAACCAGACTTTTTTTTCAGTGTATCTTTCGAAATTGACGTTACTCGAATACACGCGAGAGCCGAGAATTTCGTCTGGCCGATGACACGTGGCATTTCCTTTTTTACACATCAATTATGTCTGTCATTCGCTCGGACTTTGTTTATACGACGCACGTCACGTCTCATCGTCGTTAAACGACGGCAATTCACTTTCGCGCGCGGCTCTGTGCGTCGTACGGGGGCGCCCGTAAATCGTCCGCGAGATTTCACATCGACTTTATTACGTTCGCGCCTCGGTAATTCGTGCCTTAATTGAAGCGACGTCGAGAGCTCTCGTTAAATTACGAATACATGCCTGAACACCTACTTGCGTTGCGTCGCGATTGCATATTTAGACGCAATCGATCGCGTACGCGTAATTTCTCGTAATGCCGCGTGTCCGTCGCGCCACTACACGTGATTGAACGCGTTCTTCAATTTGGAATGATATTACCGCACGAGAGATACGATCTTTTTCCCCCTGCGCGCCCCCCAGAGAAAATTGTCTCGTTACCTGCGATGCGTCGAGTTAAACGTTTCGCAAATTGCCGACTTCCGGCATTCCCCTTCACGAGGGTACCGCGCAAAGATATGGTGCAAAGTCGTGCGAAGTCCTTTTCAGCTAATGGCCCGCTTCTGGATTGTTTCGTAATCCCCGGGACAAGACAGGTCCCTCCTTCTTTCGGCGCGATTCGTCAATTCCGCATTTCACGGGGCGTAAATGCAACTGCCACCCGCGGGTTTCCTCGTCCCTCCTCCTCCTCTCTCCCGACTCGCTTGAGCGTACGCGAACGTGACTATGTTACTCTGCATTTTCTTTTTATTTATTTATTTAATCAGACGGTCGCTGTTAATACGGACTTTCCCTGCAATTAACTCGGCGGCGGGAGCAAGGAGACAGAGACGGAGGGAACGAGGACGTGGTACGAAAGAAGGACGGAGAGCGGGAGGAAAAAGCGGAAGAATAGACTGGTTCTTTTATTGCGTCGTGTATGTGGAGCGATTTGCCGCACAGGTACCTGCCGCCGTCGCCGCCGTGCGAGAAGTATTTCGCCGATCGTTTTCCATTCACGCTCCGTCTGGGAAACGACGTTTTTCCATAACGAGGCGTGGAAATGGTGATTTACGTAACTTCTTCCGCGACGCAATTCCGCTGACGTTAGAATAAATTAAGAATCTATTGTCTCGCGAATGTATCTCTTTTCNTTTTTTTTTTTTTTTTTTTTAACAATCTCGAGCATAAGGATTCTATTTCGCTGTCGTTGCATCAGCTGCACGCCATCGGTTAAGCGAGCTTTAAGTTTTAGGTTCTAAAGTTTCAAAGTATCACAGTTTCATGTTGGAGAGTAAACTTAGATCGAGCAAGATTACAAACAATCGCCAATGCTTTGATGGAACGATACTTTCTTGCCTGTTATATGCCAAGGTCTTCCGCGAAACCGATTTTACACGCAAAGTCTTCCGTGTTGTGCGCAAAGATTAACATATTTTCCTATTCTTTCGAGAAGTTGAAAGAATGGTTCCTTTTCCTGACAGATGAGCTAGAATGATGAATAGACAATAAAATTGCCTACGTGGATATCTGCGTCGGAAAAATTCTCTCGATGCAAATGCGTGTCTGTCAATGAATTCTCAAATCATTATTTCTCCGATCTTTGGTATACTTGGGATGCGTTATCATGTCGATCGAGAAAGAGAAGAAAGACTGAGAAGGTACAAGTGTTACGACAAAGAGTTATATAAAAATTTCAAAATTAATTTTTTTCGTAGAAACATTACATGCGAAGCAAAATTATTCTCCATGTATAAAAGCAAAATAATTAATTGATTAATAATAAAATAATCTCTTCCGAAACTATCTCATTAAATAGTGCCTTTATAAAAAAATACACCCAACTAGTTGAGATTGAGTTTTCGAGCTATGAAATGATTAATTTGAAACTGGGACTTACCTTCACACGATATCGTTGTCGTAGCTCGGTCCATGTCTTGGGGCATCTTGGGGGAATTTGTAGGCACCAGGTGAACGAGTTGATCACGACCGGCTCGGTGTAGGTCTCGTACGACGTAACCGTGTAACTGCAACGTACGATTGATTAACTATCGACTGGTCCCGCGATTCCCTTATCGGGTTTATAACGGCATGCGGCGAGGTGTGCGCATAATAATGATTTGTGTACGCATTACGCATTATTACCGGCTGCATTGTCAAGGTTTTTAGGTGAAGGTCTCTTAAAAAAATATTAATTGTATATTGCTTGAAAATCGAATTATCGCTTAAGCCAACTTTGGACGATTCACAATTCGCGTCTGATTTCATGCTAGAATTTTATTATTTTATTACACATTTTTATGTATGTGTGTATTTTTACACATTTTTACACTGAAAAAAAAATTTTTCATATTTAAGTAATTATATTTATTTTAACATCATTTTTTAAATTTGAAAAAAATGTTTAAGTTTAAAAATAAATTATTTTATACTAGTTAATATTTATTTAAATCAAGGAAATGATGTTGAAATAAATATATTTACTCGAACATAAAAAACTTTTCAGTGTATATATGTGTGTACTTTTTGATTCTTGAAATGCTTTTTACGCGACTTATAAAATTAGAAATAAAAGTTTTTAGTTTTGACACAAATTACAGAGTTTCATCTAACAATTGCACCATCTTTACGTATCTTTTGTATACTAACTTCTCTATTCTTGAGCACACGTGATCCCCAGACAATGAACTAGCTATAGACACTGTTTCAAACGCTGCGATTAGGATGAAGATCCACGAAATCTCCGAGAGACTCATTTCAATAAAATTGCGGAGTCTAAAAGATGCCTCTCGATTAGCCTCTCTATATAGACTCAGTATGAATCATTATTTATTGGCATCAATTAAGATCATTCTGTGCAACATACTTACTGCAAGAAAGACAGATACTTTTAAATCTCAAACAATTTCTTTAGAAGAATCAACATCGAAGAAACTCCAATAGTTGTCGATGATGTCCACGTAAAAGTGAGCTTTCCATCTTTTTGTGCTACCTGAAACTCGACTAACCAAAAAAAATTGTTTTCGAATAAAAAAATCTCTCATGTTTTACTGTCAACAATTTAAAGCAAGAGAACTCAGACGTGTGAGTAATGAATTCTAGTGATTAGACGTATCGTAATATAATAATTTTGAACGGTTATATAAATTCTAATGATTTAAACGAGAAAAATTCTGTCAAGTCTGCAGTCGTATTACATCGTGATGCTGTTCGGACATTCGTCAGGATACGGTCGGAAATACATGTCGCAATACGTGCGTGATAGGAACGTCCCCTCTGAAAAGATATTCTCTTTGGGAGGAAGTTATTAAATGACCCCAATCGTGGTACGGTACAAGTGTGATATTGAATATTGAACACGCCTCACGTGTGAATGTCAAAACGTCGCGGGAGAATAATGTAAAAAATTGCACGAATAAAATACCAGACTGAAATCAATGGTCATACAAGAATTTTTATTTCGAGTGGTGAATTTCATGATAATTTCCGCGATAATTCTACATAGTGATTATCTGATTGACTAATTCACCGTATAGTGTTTAATAATTTATAAATTAATTTGACACATTTATAACTGGAAGTTTGCATAATTCCGTAACGTATAATTTATTATTCAACTGTAATTCTAGGAGCGACTTTAGCCTAGCTATTTTTGTACGGAATGATGAATTGTGAAAACGATGCGAAAGAAATAAGAATTTTGTGAATGAGAATAGCTGCCCCATGGTATGTTAATCCGATTAACTAATGCTAATGTCGGCGAAGGCCGTATGAAATTTCACATGTGCCACATAGCATACCTAATGTTTTTCTATCCGCTGTAGGTTCACACGAGGGGTGGACAAGAAGTTGAGGAGAGGTTCATTTAAACGCGTCGGCCAGCTGTTCTATCCGTGAGAGAATTCCGTTTCTTTTAGAACTATTACGACAGTTGTAACATTTCGAAGAAAGTTTCTTGAAATACGCGTTTTCTAATGTCGTAGTACACGCATGAAAGTTGATAATTAAGAAGATATACAGATATATTGCGTAATTTAATCAAGTTTTTATAACAATCCACAAATTAGCGATTAATCGAATAGCATTCGATCGAATTTCTCTGTGAAATTTATTTTTATTTATTTGTTTATTTTAAAAGGTAATCTCATTTAGGATGGCTCCTGTATAATTGCGATAAATACGGAAGAGAGGTAAACTACTTTTAATTTAATGAATTCTGACTAGTCACGACTTGCATTTTTCGACTTTTATAGCTGGCTTTGTATTTTATGATACCCTGTGAACTTTTAAATCAGGAATTTATACCAAAGCAAGATTCCACGACAAATTTATGTCGTGGTTTTCACGGAAGACATTAACAACTTAAACCGGTGCAATCAAAATATAAACTCCAAGGATATTTTTTAAATTTTAGTATTAATTCAGAGGTCGTCAACTTTTTCGTTCGCACCAAAGTCGCTTCGAACATTCTATTCTGCAAATGATTGAGAAATTTAGGAAGGCGGATACTAGACGCGTATTCACGTGTCGCAGTGTAGACATTATTATGCACCGTGCGTATCGAAATTTTGATACAATAATATGCGAAAGGCGGGCCGTATCCTATCATTGAATTGACACGCAACGATACGATGATACGCGGATACGCAATAAGTCTGTGCCCGCCTTGAAATTTATCCAAAGCAGCGCGCAAGAAACTCGGACGGCAAATGTCGCGATTGCACAATTTGCAATTATCGAAACGCCTATGCCGAGAACGCACCGGGGTCTTACGTAGGATTGTAAAACTAGCAATGAAAATGTAGATGCAAATTATCCTCGTCGATGTTACCACGGTTTACATTATGCGTTTCACCGAGCTCTTTTACGAGCGATTATGTAATTATAATCAGTACGACCGTGCCAATTAGGTCGAAAAGACAATTTTTCCTCGCGATAGTTTACGACGAAGGGAACGAAGAAAATTAAGTGACTCTGCAATCGTCCGATCGTCCCGCAAAAGGGAAAAGGATATGCGTCATATCGCTGGTTCGGCGTGCAGTTCAAATGCATTCGTCATGCAGGCTAATATCACTGTTTACGCGTGAAAAAAATCGTCTTCAATTTCGTGCTATATTTTTTTTTCTGAAAAAATAAAATTCTAATTGCTATCGTAGTAAATAAATTTAATATAATAATAACACTAACATTAATTCTCGGTTTCAACATTTACGCATTTTCCTCCAAGTCTATTCCACTTATGCGATTAAAATTTTAATGAAATTCATAAATGTAGGATGTAAATTATTTTACATGTAATTTAATAGCTTAGCGTGACAGAAAATAATTCTGTCTACTCTTTACTCACCGCAATATGCGTATTGGCCTTCGATTTAATCCACGTGACACTCCCGTATCACTTCCACGTTAATCTCGATTCACCACGTTTGTCACTCCGTTAAAAACACGCGCGATATATCGTGCTTTCGAGGCGAAATTCAAATCAACTTCCTATTGTACGAGGAGCCACTGCCTCGCGCGAAGTGACGTCGTGTCGAAATGCGGGACCATGTCGCGCTGATCTTTATCTCGCGAGAACGCGAGTATCATCTCGCGGTCACACGCAGATGTGCACGAGCCTACGGCGTTTTTTTTTCTGATCTCCTCGAGCGATCTCTCGCGAGGGCCGAGCCCTCGCTTCGGGAAATGTCACTGTCGCTTTCACAGAGCGACTCGCAACTGGCTCGTAACGAGCAATTGGCGTCGCCGGTACTCGGAATGCACTTGTGGCACAATGAACTCCGACCCTCCGACAACTCCGACGAGCACGACGACTACGACGACGATCAAGAGAGCCGCGGAGTGGTACGGGGGCCGGAGGGCAGCGGCCGTACAGTGGGCCCTCGTCAGTGAAGCTGAGAGGAGAGAGACCGTGCGGCACCATCATGCTGGTACTTCGGTTGCAAAGCGGCGCGGATATCCTGAGGAGACATTGACATTGCGACCGGTGAAGTCACCATCGTTGCGGCAACGGAGCGTGACAACAATGAAGAATGCGAGATCGGTATTGCGCACGGAGAAATATGGATTTAGCTGACAGAATTCAGCGTGGGTTCGAGAGCGGAAAGGAGAAGCGTATCGAGAAATGGTGAAAAGGCCGTGCTCTCGAAAAAGTAGGCTGTTGAAACAGAAATCGGCTTCCCTTACATTTATATGTCAGTGGAAAAAAAGTCGCTCTCGCTCTCACGGGGACTGATGTGACGATGTTTTTTTCTTTTTCTTTTTTTAGTCACGCTTAATCACATGACGGAAATGGTATATTGAGCAGGCGATAAGCATAAAATATGAGAACCTGTATTACTTCGTAATGTAATCTAATATAAACTCGTCTAAAAAAANAAAAAAAAAAAAAACTTTTGATCGCATAAAGCCGTCGAGGTAACGCTGTACTTTACCTTGCGTTATCTTACACTGCTTAACTGTTGCGTCATTATATTACGTGGTGTATCCGTTTACATTATTTGCGAATTAATAATGCATACGATATACTTCACATCCCGCAGTTACAACAGTTTATTTTCGCTTGTAACCCGATGTGTTGGATGTATAGTAGATGAGGCTGATGTCTCTCACGTTGGGAAAGAATTGGAATAGATAGGCGAGAAAGCCGGAGTTTTAGAGTTGTCTGTCGGAATAGTCGAGAGCAGGCAGACTCGTGTAATGAGATGATTGGGAGGGCAATTCACCGCGTTCCCTCTTGTTCTCGCGGCACGCAATAGATCGGACTACGGCTGGATCGTCGTCCGAAGCATCGACCGTTTAATCCCATAACGCTGCACAACATCCCACTAAACAGAGTAATTAGTAATTACGAAGGAACGCCCCCTGCCGCCTGTGTATTTCATTGAAATTAGTCACTGTTGGAAATAAACCTAGACTTGGGTAATCTAAACCCATCATATTCAGTATTGTTTGTACAATATTAATATAGTGTCTACACTTTGAAACATATGAGTAAATATTCCATTAAGGATGTCTCGGACATACAGTCCCTGCGAAGTAAATAAAACTTGGAAATGTGTTTAATATTAACACTTCAAATAAACTGCGCACATATGAAAGCTGTGTGTGAATAAGATTATATTTTTATTTAATAACGTATTTTTATATAATAGTTTATTCTATTTGTTATTAAAAATTAAATTATTTTTTACAACATTAAAAAAATCTGAATTTTTTTGTATAAGTATTTAAATATTCAAAATTATTTATATAAAGTTTTATTGTGATTGTCTGTTTAATTATTTTGTAAATAAATAAATAAATATTGTTCACTTTAAAGAAATGATCTCTGTATCGCAATAAAATTTTACATAAATTATCTTGAATATTTAAAATACTTGAATAAAAAAATTTAGATTTTTTCATAATTTCTGGTTTCATTATTACTTCATTATTTTATTATATTTATTTTCATTAGAGTACATATCTACTTCTTATTGAAATAACTTTTTATCTAAATAGAAAATCGTCGCCAAATTTTTTCTACTACTTTCAAATACAATATAAAACAATTTGTAATTTTTTTATAATTTTCTTAATGTTTTGAGAAATGTTTTATACATCCTTAAAAGAGAGAAAATTAATATACATAAAATGCCTATTATTAAGATATAAATTTTTAAATAAGGTAATAAGTAATAAGTAATTTTCTCTTACCTATAAGATTTATATTGATATCTTATTATCATTTTATAGGGAAATAAATTGTATTCTCTTGAAGTAAATATAGCAGTCTTTCTCTTCTTACTAGTTCTCCGGTCATTCTGCATTTTCAAATGCCAGCTCGCCAATCTCAATGACGTAGGTTCTACGTGTGCACTCTATCGTGCAATTGCAGCCAGCTAAACAAATATTTCACAATTGCAAGGCGCAACAGCTACGTAGCAGGTTTTGTGTTTAACAAAGTTGCGTGTCGTTTATCTGTGCGATGCATTTCAGCGGCTAAACAAACGACGTGCGAAACAAAAAGTTAACGAGGAAGTGTACTTCCCTCCTCCCTCCTTCCCGTTTAATCATACGAATAAAATTTAAAACTGTTTATTAGTTTCGAAATATAATGAAAATTTCCGAGACATGAACACGATGAAATTTCCGAGAATAACTATATAAATGTCTGCTTCGCAACTGAAATGATTTTTATTAACGTAACTCGCGTGCACTATTAATGTACAATAATATGCGCATATTTTATTCACAATTTGTCGGTTTAAATTTAATATCATAATAAAATGGTATAGACTTTGCAGAGAGATTATTTCTACATTAAATTCGAATATCGCTTGAGAAAAGAATGCATGAATTGAGTACATAGTATCGTTAAATATATTATATGCGCCTTATAAAAACGCACAGCTTGTCGAAGAAAACATTTTTCATCGAGTGATTGCATCCGCCCGTCGATCGTAATCTTTTCTTCTTTAAGTAATACAGAGATTATACACTTCCTCGTCGGTTTAGACTTTTTACATAATAAACGCTCTTGCTCGCTTGTTTTATTTAGTGGAAAATAATTACCGATTTTTCGTAAGTTTTATTAAATTGCTCCTCCGGTGGCTCAGATTACATCTACGTTGATACATTTAACAGATATTCTCATTATTTCCGGCAACGGGAACGGTGCATAAATATGTCGCGAAGCTTCAAGTGTTTCCCCAAGCGGGACTTGTTTTTCGTGCAAAATCCCTGACCGAATTCCCACTCGTTCGTCACGGCATAATCGAGCTAATTAATATGAACGTTTTAATGACGATAGTGCCAACTGGATGTCGCGCGCACCAGCGACGTGCCGATTAATTCATTTCGCAATTTTGTGTGAAATCACGTGTAGAGCACCTCAACGAGTAGAGTTGCTTAATAATACACGGAGGATTCGAGCATCTACGTTTAAAATATATATATATTTTTTCAATTTGTGGAAACGTGTGAAACGGAGACATCATATGGATTATTATCGCCTATACACTGAGAAAAAAGAAGTTGTCAACTAAAATTTTCAACTTGATTAAATTCCTTTATTTCAAGTATTTATATATTTAAGCTAAAGATTTAGATGTTTAAATTAAATATATAAATGCTTAAATTAAAGGTATTTTATGTATTTGAGTTAAATACGATGACATAAATACTTGAATTAAAAAAATTTAATCAAGTTAAAAAATTTAATCAATTATCCTCTTTTTCTCAGAGTATGTAATTGAAATCGATTGTAAATATAAACTGATACTCTATCACAAATCTTAATAAGTCTGAATCTTCACTACTTTTTTTATTTAATTAAATAAAGCGGATAAACGATACACTGCAGAAAATACAGCGTAAGTGTGTTTAACGTCAAGTTGATTACACTCACGATTTTTCCCTTGAATTGTATGTCTTATATTGCGCTAAAATGAAAGTGGGAACAATTATGTATATCCACGAGCATTTATCTTATTGATAGCTTATTATCGGCAAAGTGAGATTGTCAAATCTCTTTTCGTGATATTATAATTAAGCACCGCAATTTACCGTATCGAGCAATCGAGGAAAGAAAACGGGGTCGACAACTACGGGACTCGCCCGTGGCATTTAGATCGACTTAAACTTCTCTTCGTCCTTGCATCTAAAGTGGATAAACAAGCCGCCACCGGTGCCGCAAGGAACGGCGGTCGTAAATAACGTCTATTCGCTTTTCCGTTGATTTTTCGTCCTTTAAGGTACGCCTAGACTTTTCGCACCAATTTCGTGCGCCGATCGTGAGTCTGCGACGATACTACGATTGTCGCAACCAACGATTGCTCAAGGATAATTGCACCGGGAAAAATTTCTTCGTAATCGCTGACGTTCGCGAATACGAGTATGTACTTTGGAGAAATGGATGCCGATAATTGATTTCACAAATAATACACGCTCGCGAGATGTGGGATTATTGCTCAGGGGAGGGAGAAGGCAAGAGAGAGAAACACTAATCCCGGTAGATTTATGCAATTCTGTATCCGTATCGGGAACCGCCTCTGCGAGATTTCGATTGCGAATCAATCGAAGGTGGAACGGGGCGCAACAACGGGAGTTGCATAACGGTTACGCTAATATGTCGCGTTGTTTAATGCGCTACCCGGCTGATCGGGTGAAACGTTTCAAACCGTCGTGCGTCGTGCGTTGCGAGATTTGGAAACAGGAAATAGAAAGTGGTCGGATTGCGGAAATTTTTACGTGCTCATCGAACATTCTAATACCGGTGAACAGTATCGGTAATGGAGAACGGCGTGGCGCAGTCCGGAGAGCGGGAAATCGGCGTCTCCTGCGGCGCAGTGACACTCCTGCACGAGCACCATCGGAATTCATTATAGGTAATAAATCACGCTGATCGAATCATCATGATGTTAACGATGAGACTCCAGTGCTCTGTGCGAAATCAAATGATTGTAACGTTTAAGAGTGCCAGGAACAGATGAAGATAGATAATTCTATTTGCAACGTCTGCGAATTATTGGTTTTATTCATCACCTTGCAGTGGCTGTAGTACAGACAAGAATCGAAAATAAATCAAAATCGAGAAAAGACGATTATTAAAGGTGTGTGAGAAGATCAAGATTTCTTTTACGCCGAATTGAAATAATCGAATTTAATTTCTTTATCCGGATCTGAATTGAACCGAATCGAGAGAATCGTTGAAACACAATTTTTAATTAATAATATAATTTTTGTTAGGTTGAATTTTGAGACATAGATAAAAAAAGAGATTATTATGTAAGGAAAACAATATTAATTATGCGATATAAAGTCATTTCAAATATGATTTTATGAAATTGTCAATATGTGATTCGTACGTTTTAAATTCTAAATTTTTAAATAATTCGAATAATTCGAATCGTAGAGATTGAAATCTAAATCTCTCAAATAGTTCGCACATCTCTAAAGATTATTTTACACAACGTGTAAAGAAGATTCTGAATACGTATAAAAGATTTTAAAAGCCTTTAAGAAGCGTGGTTCGTTTAAAGACAGGCGGTAAGATTAATATCGGACTAATGTATAAAAGACGGCTGGCACGGTAATCCTTATGAAACAGTGTCTTACGCAGTTCCGTTATAAATTTTCAAGCGGGAGTAAAATCACACTTCTCGCGAAAGCGTTTCCGATGAGCGCGTACTTGAAACGCGCAATCCGGCGCTTCCGTTTTGTAATTCGAATATATTATGCTTGACTTTCTTCTTTTTTTCACGCGCCTTTTGTTTTATTAAAATAAAAAGTAGAAATTTCCTCGAAACTGTTGAGACTGTTAACAAATGTTTGAGTCAACGGATGGAATACGTATCCGAGCGGCGATGAGAGAGAGAAAGAACTCGCAAAACTGCAAAATGTAACGTAACTTGTTACGTTATTCGCTTTATTTGGCTTTAGACTTCTCATTACGATTATTTCAACATGCGTGTTATGAAATTTACCTTATCAGATTTCACATTATTTTTATAATAAATCTCTTTACATAATTAACAAGAAAGTATACTCGTGTCTATATCTTTTCACACACTTTTTTATATAAAGGTAATAAAATAAATATGCAAGATTAATTTAATAAAATTTAAATTAGTCAAATAAAATTTAAATTCAAATGCTAGTCAATGAAAAACAAACTGGTCCAGCTGCTTTCAGCCTGCATGATTCGTTGTATAAAGCGTCGATCTAATCGCGCGAGACAGTGACATTGGTGCCGCTCTACGTCTCGCATTGCGTCAGCATTGAGCATTGTTTCGCTGGAACAACACTAATCATAATTACCCTCATTACCAGCCAAGTAATGCCAGATATTATTCTGGGATATCGTTGACCCCCAGTTTATTTCGCAGACGTAATAGTCTTTACGATCACCGTAACGATCCCGGAGCAGCCTGTTGTTTCTCAAAAGCGCGCCTTTCAACAGGCAGAAAACCTTCATTATCTCTCACTATTTGTCGTGCCGTTAACTGTAATACAATTATTTTCGCCCCGAGTGGAACCAGCCGGACAAAGATAATCTCGACATTAAAATTATTTCTCACTAATTTAATTTTCCGCCGCGATTTGTTCTTTTTAACAAAATTTCTGAAGATTTATTGCAAAATTATGTGCTTTATAAATTATGTTAAAGCAATGTTACGCAGCTCGAAAATAGAGACATTTCGTAAAATAATATGACCAGTAAATCATGTTCCAGCACGTTCCTACACTGAGAAAAATCTCTCGGAAAAAATCAATATAATATTGTAGACTTTATTTTGTCAGA
>QKQZ01011982.1:0-18529 GCA_003595255.1 Solenopsis fugax | reverse complement strand
CACAGTAAGCGTTCGAAGCTTCATAAAGGGTCTCTCTGACCCACTTACGTGTTTAAGGGTTAATAAAATAATACACTCACCCCCTCGAATTGCTCCACAGATATCTTTTCGCTAAAATTCTGTTGACGTTTCGTTCTGCTGTTGTCTTCGAACCGCTCATTTATTGCTAATTAAATACTATTGAATGTATTTAATATTAATTTAGGATGGGAGGAATAGGATTAATTCCTTTCTTTTTTCATAATTTTATTTTTTTTCTTTTTTATATCGAACGTCGTAAACAGGCGCACGAGCACTAGTCGGCCGACGCGACGGGTTGTTGATCGCGCAAGGGCAAGGTCAACACAAGGCTAACGCCGCGACGCGCCGCGCGTCACGGTCGCCTCCTCACTCTCCATGTTTACAGCTGTTGCGACGACTTGGCCGCTCGACCATCTCCGCCGCCGCTCGGCAACAATCGCCGAGCGCAGGCGCTACCGCTGCCATCATTGACATTTCTGCATGTCGATGGCCGCCATGTGTTGTGCCGGTAACTAGATGTATAACGTGTCGGTTCCATGTATCTCGTACGTTCCAAGTTTTGATCGTGCGTGAATAGTGCCGAGATGTGGTAACGGTTGCTCCGATACACAATGTTGTGCGTGGAAGTGATCGGATTCGTTTGTGAGGCGCAGGCGTCGGATGATTGTCTTGTGGCTTCGTCGAGATTTCGCGCGCATGTTTTTGCTCGGATATTTCATTCGTGCAGTAGAATATCACGAATACCGCGTGAATCGCCTCTAGTCGTAGTGCGTGTTGGATACAACAAGATCGGGAGTGAGTGTATTTCGTTTCTACGCATCATATCTACGTGTGCATTCAGACGACTCTCGTCGCTGTCTCGGTGATGTGACGTGCCGGCTGTTCGTTTCTCCTTGTCCGGTCATGTTTGTTGTTATTTGTCGAGCGTGCCGTACTTTCCGCGATTATGGTATAACACACGAGTCGTGCATGATGCGTAGAAACAATCGCGTTTTACTAAGTTTCGTTAACACATATTGCATCGCGACAAGCTGAACTCTCGTCGATTCTCGCGTGTTTTGCGTCTTATTACGTTACGTTCTTATGTGATGTGGCCGGTAACGTTTATTGTTACGCATCATACGTATCACGTATCGAGGAGAGCAGCAAGAAACGTCAACAGAATTTCAGCGAAGACGATATCCGCAATGGAGCAATTCGAGGGGGCAAGTGTATTATTTTATTAACGTATCTCTTTATATATTACCTGCGATCATATTTTTACAGTCCAGTAAAAATAATAAAAAGCATTTGTATATCTACGTTTGGTAAAATTTGTCATAGTATTGTTCGTTTTGTCTGTTCTAGGTCTACTCGGAGCAGACCCAAGCAGACCTGGCTATCTTTAAGTTAAGATAGAGGAACTCTGGAAGTGAATTGTAGAATAGGAAGTGAACTAGGTGAACCTACTTTACTTCCTGTTCTACGATCCACTTTCAGAATTCCTCTATCTTAACTTAAAAATAGCCAGGTCTGCTTGGGTCTACTCCAAGTAGACCTAGAACAGACAAAACGAACAATACTATAATCTATAATATCACAAATTAAATTGATCGTTAATTTAATAATGATGTTACGAGCATCTTAAAATATTGTAAAAAATTACAAAAATTCTTTATATTTATGTAATAATTCATTTTTATTATATTTTCAGAATCAACATGAAAGGACATACGGCAGCAACAGTAACAGCAACAGCTACAGTAACAACTGTGTGAGTAAATGAGCAATTTATTTAAATAGAGCAGTTCGCTATTATCCCTTTGCTCGAAAATAAATTTGATTATTGCCAGTAAAAGTAATGCAGTTGGCAGAAATAAAAATTACTGGCGTTTTGCGTTTAATTTCTTCTACCAGTAAAGCACACACCAATAAATCGATCTCAAATGGTTCAGAATTATTTTCAGGTTAAAAATTGTAAACATTTTAATGTTATCACTAGCTTGTAACATTATCAGAAATCTTTCATAGCTCTCATGCAATCTTACAATAATGTTTTACTGTAAAGTTTAAACAATATGTTCCTGCAATCTTTCAGTATTGTATGGGTTGGTATGATTTTAACCTTCGCTTTTTAAAACAAATGTATTGATGATTAATATTATTAAAATATAGATTATTATAGTCAAGTAATACTATTAGGAGCATGATTATACACTTTTGTACTTGTATAGTATATTCTACATTTGTTGCTTCAAGTAATTTTAAATCAAGCAATTATTGTTTATCATGTAAACAGATACTTTTGGATTATACAAATGTCTCCATTATTTTAAACTTTTGATACATAAAAAACACAATTACACATATACTTTTAAATCTAACAATTATCTTTCTGACTTATTCGACTATTTGAGACAAATATAAAATATATTATACAAGTACCAAAGAAAGTGTATAATCGTGCTCATAATACATATCACTTTATTATAATAATCCATATTTTAATAATATCAATCATTAATATAACATTTATGTTATAAAAAGCGAAAGAATCATACTCGTAACCCAGTACTGAAAGATTGAAGAAACATTGCATAAACCTTACATTGAAACATTGTAATATTGTATGGAAGTTACAAAAGAGTTCTGCAATGTTACTACAAGCTTCTGATAATGTTAAAATGCAATTTTAAATCTGAAAATCTTTATGACGTTTCGGACTATTTGGGATCGCCTACTGGTTTTATTGGTGGAAGAAACGAAATCGCCAGTAATTTTCACTTATGCTAACTGCATTATTTTTACTAGTAATAACCAAACCTATTTTCGAACAGACTAAATATCGGATATCTCATTTCAGTTTTTTTAGTTTGCACAAGATTGTTTTGCAGTGTATTGTTTCGCGTTGTGGTAAAAAAGACGACTTATAATTAACCAGAATTGAACGCTTCCCTTGGTATTTTTAAATTGTCTAATTGTTGATAGTACTTGACAGAATTAATCATTTGATCAATGAAGAACAGAAATAAATTATTCCTTTGCAATCCCACCAAACAGAAAATATCACTTTCTCAAATTTGTTTTTGCCATTGGATTCTGTACGTTCGTTTGCCGATTTCCAAGTGCGTTTGCGTTGAATATTATTATATAAGATTCATTTTTTCATCGCGATCAAAAATCGATTTAAAAACGAGTTCTTTAAATCAGTCAAGCAGAAAAACAGCTGCAGAAAGCTGGATTCAAATTATTCGCTTCAGTTAGCAGATGCGGCACTCATATATTGCGCATCAAAGTGTACCCAAAGTATCTTTTTCTAAATGCCAAAGTGCGGTCGATCTGTCAATGTTGAGTCTCTCGGCAATTTCTTCTGTTGAAATTCATGAATTATTTTGCACTAAATTGTGTGCAATGTCATCATCTATGTCAGAAAATCGGTCAGATCGTGGCTGGTCATCAAGGTAAGAAATCACCATGTCTATATTTCGCCAACCATTTCCTAACAGTTTGAATTGTTAATGCACAATCTTGATAGACATTTTCAATGTTTTTCACGTAATTTTAACTGTTATACTTTTTTGAAACTCATAAGACATAGCATACAATAAATGCAATTTTTTTCGTTTATTTTCAAAATTTTTTAAACATAAATTCAATCCAAACACAAAAGTCTGTCGCTCAAATGAACATTGAATATGTTATTTTTTCATAGATGTGCAATATGTACTTAACAATCAATGGCACAACTATACAGTTCTCCTAATGATATTTATTGGAATGGAGACGAAAATTTGCACTCACTCAATATAGATATTTTATATTCTCTATTTTTGAAGTATTTCTTATTATCTGCACATCTTGAGATATGACAAACAAAATCTTCTCGTCAATAAAGAAGTTAAAAATTACAATTAAACAACATTATTGAAAGTGTTTATGAAACATACACATTAAAAAATTTACTTTGAGCTTGTGGTAACACGACAAGCTTAAGACAATGCTGTAATATCTTCAGGAGCAATAAAAATAAATAAGTATTTGTATAGAAGAAAACTGTTGTTGCGCAAGATTCGATGTTCATTATAGTATGTTTTGTAACAACTTTTAGCGATCGCTATCTGAATGCAGTGCTTTCTTTACAAAAACAACAAACCCCTATTTCATTTTAGTGGTCTATTCCATATTACCTGCCTATATCTTACTTTCAATTTAAAAAACAAATTGTTTTGTTAAAAGTTGGATTAATAATTCCCTTTTTATCTTTTAATTAATTAATAAATTGATATATTTTAATAAAAAGTAATTTTATTTTACTAATTTATTAATTATCTATTTTTCAATATATTTTTGCTTTAATAAGAAAATTCTGCTTGACTTTATTAAAACTGTAAAAAAATGAACAGAGATAAATTATTATATAACTTATAAATTTATGAATTATTTTATTACGTCTTTTACTTGTATTTTAATTAATTATAGTGATCTCGTTCTTTTCCTCTTAATGAACTCATAATTTTTTGCCGTTGTTTTATTTTCGCTGTTAATTTCATTCTTTTATTACATAAGATATCATCGGTTATAACTTTATCGTCTCGTCAAACATTTAAATTTTAAAGTGCGTCATAAAACGAGGCATAATTAGTGGCGATCGCTTTTCATATTAATAACATTAACATTTATCAGCTCGTGATTAACGATCGGTGATCATTTTCTCGTGTTATTGATAATTCCCACCGTGATACGATCTCGGAGTTCTTCCGGTCCATTTCAATCGATATCATATATTTCTTATTTACGTACATGTATGCAATCCTGAAAAGCAACTTTCCTTAAGAAACAAGATAAGCGTAATTCTTAATGCATACGTCTCTCTATATGGAATATCTCTACAGAGATCGAAGTTGTTTCAAGGAACTGTGATACGCAAATTTATATCGAATCAAAGTGTTTTTATTCTATGCTTTTTAGACAGATAAGATTCAAATAAATAAGTTTGATACAACGCAGAATATAATACATTCATATAAAAATCTAATAACTGTAAATTAACACTTGTAAATTATATTAAAAATTCAAAATGTGGAGATATTGCTTGCAGCAACTGCAACTAATAAGATAGCATAATTTTATATTATTTTCAAATGCTTATAATAGTATTTTTCTAATAAAAGATCTAGTTAAATTCAAAAGACAAGTGATCGAAAAGAAAATCACGATAATACGATAGTAGATAAGAAGCTCATTTTTCGATCTATGATTCGTGACAAAATTCAATTATTTATAATCCTATCTGCGATTGCAATCATTTGAATCAACATTTTGGAAGAAATATTTAATACTTTCATTAGCAAACTGATTTCGACATTGAGCCTAATAAAAGATGATGAAAATGGACTGATTTTGGCCTTCGAAGTGGCAAATAAGAAAGGTATATTTTTTCTAGATTTTTAGCTGCTGGATCAGATTCTGATATTTAAAAAAATTTAATTTGTAGGAAAAGTATTAAAATCAGCATATAAAGCTGTTACATGTAATTAT
Organism: Solenopsis fugax; assembly: GCA_003595255.1. Taxonomy (NCBI): domain Eukaryota; kingdom Metazoa; phylum Arthropoda; class Insecta; order Hymenoptera; family Formicidae; genus Solenopsis; species Solenopsis fugax. The sequence continues at coordinate 12,991 of QKQZ01011982.1, read as the reverse complement.
ATAACGTGTAATACCGTAAATTATTATTATTGAGCTTTACAAACGTATTTATTCGTGTATTCTTACTAATAAAACGTTTATCAGCTCGTAATTAACGATCGACGATTATTTTCTCGTGTTATTGATAATTCCCACCGTGATAGTGTTCTCTAATCTATAATAGTTTGTTCTCTGTTTGATAAACAAAATAAAAAATTATTAATATCTAAAACAAAAGCATTATTGATGAAAACTATTTTAAATCTTATCTACGCTATTTGAAAGCATTGCTGTTTATTACGTCTTTCAAGGATTTTTTTTCCTAAAGTATTTTAATTCTATTGTAGTATTTTACTACTGGAAATTGCAAAATTTGCACAAAAAATATTTATAAACATCAAGATTTAATATTATTTATTTTTATTAGTTTTACGTTTACTAGTTTTATACTTTCATTAACATACCGTTTTCATAATAGCTTCTTATATATTTAATACTTTCATATGATTTTAATACTTTCCAATCAAATTAAAATTAATGGTCAGTAGTCCAAAAACTAGATAAAAAATGCCATTTTTACTTGACACTCCGAGGACTAAAATCGATTTGACCTATCATCCTTTAATATATTATATTTTAATACCCCATACAGCAGCGAAATATTTTTCAGAAATGTCTCAGAAATATTTTAACTGAAAAAATGAAATATTTCATAAAGATTACGAAATATACCCGCAACATTTCTGAGATGTCTCTGAGATAACAAAATGTTCGCGATTCTTACACTTGAAATTTTGCAAAAAAATTACTAAAAGGTTACTGAAAAAATATGAAATCTCTAAAATATTACCAAACAGTTACTGAAATGGTTGAAAGCTTTCTGAAATATTGTAATTCTCTCAATATAATAAATTTATTATAAGTATTATAAAGTTACGATAAAAATTATATATAAAATATTATTAGTGTTTTTATTCTACGTTTTTATTTATTCGCAATCTAATTAATATAATAAATATAATAAATGCAAATATTAATATAATAAATGTAAATATTACATGTTTTCTGGAATATTTAATAACAAGAATGCATAATATATGTAAGGCAATAACATTTCAATTGTATTATGTTCGCGTATTCCTACTACGTAAACTTAGCATACGCCGCGAGCGGACGTAAACAATTTTCGCTCGTCGGCGGAAGCAACAAAGTAAATTTTCTGCTTGAGTATGTTAACATATCCAAGCAGAAAATTTACCTAAATTTGAAAACATCAATTTAAACATTTGAAAAATTACTGAATGTGATAGATTTTAGAAACATTTCGGTTGCAAAAAATTTCACATAACATTTTAATTTTATAAAATCTTTTCAGAAGTGTTGCACATTAAAGATTGAAACATTTCTGAAAACTTTCCGCAATAAGCAATGCTGTATAGATCTTTATCGTTTGTTTAATATAACGTATATTGTTAATTGAGTAAAAAAATAAATAAAACGGACACTCACAAATGAGTGACGAAATCCTTGCACATCACTCAAATATGAGTGACATGGCAGTCAAAGTGTTAAAAGGAATGCATATCGCTGTATTTATAGAAAAATGACACAAGTAAAAAATTAGTATTGTTTGAGATAATCGAAAGGAAATCAATTCTAAAACTTTATATATTTTTGTGGAAAAATTTCTTATATACACAATTTTGATAAGAGATGATTACACTAGGATAGTGTTTGAATTGCAATATTTGAATTTTGAAAATGTATGACATAATTTTATAATATACATTAAAATAATATAATTAACAATATATAGCATGGAAAGAAATTGAAATTACGTATCGTCCATATTTGATTGTTTCATTAAAAATTCTAAAAATTTACTGAAAAAATTGCTAATTTTGAGATGTGATACTTTTCTGTTAACAGAGCGATATAAATTATAAAAAAATAAAAAAGTAAGAGTTAGTTCTATGTTATAAGTGCGCATTATGAATTAATTCACTAGAGTGTATTAAAGATGTATCTATTTTGCCTTTATTTCCGAACATTTGCTACGGGAAACGTGAGAATATTTCTAACGTACATCAGGTTGTAAATTATGTAACAATTCCCTAATTGCTGATAATGACTCAAAATGCCGAAACGTTGAGAAATAAAGGTAATGTAGATGCATATTTAATACACTTTGTTAAATTAATTTATAATGCGCACCTGTAATTGCGCCTTTCATCAACTCTCCCCTTTTTTTAATTGAGAATTCCATTTGTATTTTATTATACATACACACACACACACACACGCGCGCGCGCGCGCGCGCGCATATATGCGCATTCCGATATTATATATATATATATATATATATATATATATAATATCGGAATACGCATATATTTCTGCACGCGTGTTATGTGTATTTAAATATATACACATTACTATTATAATACATTCTAATGTATACGTGCATGCGTGCGTAAATGTGCGTGTGCGAGCTATTGCTAAAGTTATAAATAAAATTCTATTCTGAATTCTGACACGAATTATCGCCTAAAGGCATTGGTGTGAATCAGTCATATAATATAAGTAAAACAAATTTTTGAAAAATTGAAAAACTAAATAGTTTTTTCACAACTACTGAAGTTAAGAAAAAAATACAATATGTTCAAAAAATGACACATTATTTCATACATTAAGTAAGTGGAACATATCGCTTTTAAAATTTATTTAGAAAAACTAATTTTGAAAATTTTGATTTATGTTGCTTCTCAATGAAATGAGTATTCTGTATATATATATATATGTGTGTGTGTGTGTGTGTGTGTGTGTGTGTGTGTGTGTGTGTGTGTGTGTGTGTGTGTAAAATACAGTTTTTTAATTAAAAAATTCTGTAAATGTAATGACAGCTTCTTCTAAAGATGTTAGACACATTGTAATTTAAGAAAGTCATGTTGACTTTATTGTTGAAAAATATAAAATTCATAAAAAAATAAACTTGTAACATTGAATTCCTATGCTAAAGTTACATATTATTCAGTATATGTTTATAAAGTATAATCTAAGAGGAAAAGTCACTAAAATATAATGTTTTTCATGTGAGTGACAATTTTGTAAACCTGCCATGGCATCTAAAAAAAGAATGCTTGATTAATACGATGTTTGAAGGAAATCGTATATTTTCTCTGAATGCCCTAATATCTCTTTTAACAAAATTTAACAAAAATTGACTTGTTTTTTTTTTCTCAAATGGCTGATGTGTGTAGTGCTTAATGTGTCAGCTTTTTAAATTAGATTCATCCTAATCTTTCTAATCTCATTTTCGTTTTCTCTTAACCTTCATCCTCTTTTTTATCTCCTATCTCTAATACGGCAAGAAAGGAATATCTCTAGCCGAGATCCGAGTCATATCAAGGATTCGTGACATATAGATGCTGCACGTAGCAGCAACAACTGAGGTCGACTCCTCTCGGCGAAGGTTTTTACCCCACTTTCGGGCAGATACAGTCCCCACCCGAGCAACCTCTCGTTGCGCACTCACCCCACCTCAGGTTCTCCAACAACACCTGTCGTTACGACGGCGAACGACTGGCTTTCCGCCAGTCTGATGTATATACAGTTGTCGCAGGTTCTCCCGAGATTCTTGTCGCGTGCAGTGAGTCCTGTCGTCCGCTCGTCGATTGTCGATTGTCGGTTCTCTTTTTCCAGCGTAGCGATTTATTTGTCACTACGCATTGACCGCGCGACCGCGAGGTTGTCGTCCGAGCGCGTTATTCTCGCGTCTCTTGTTTTTTTTATTTACCGTCACGTGCGGAAAGCTGTGCCAGACGTCAATTACGAAATCGCGGGGATTTTCAAATCGAGGGATGCTGAGGGATGCCTCGCAGTGATAGCGGGGCGAGATAATGGTTCGTTGTGTGGAAGAATCCGGCGACAATTTCGAGATTTGCAATGTACGAAATTCTGATCCTGAAGAAATAAAATCTCATTTCATATACATATATATCCGACTGAATATTGAATTTCAAAAAAGATTTATGAGATTCTCGAATACGATCGACTGCGTGTACAAATGCAGAAATTCGATTGTTAGACGTGATAAATCAAAAGATGGTAGCATGACTTTTCTTGACAAATTTATTAATAGACTGCGAAATTGTTATATCCCGTCTGTCAGTTTTTAATAATAACCTGGATAATTTTATTTATGTAGTATTCAACAACTTTATAAATTTCTCTATAAATTATATATAAATAACATCGATTATATTTACTCGCTATAGTTGACTACAGTTTTCTTATTATGTTATTGCTTTTGCTAGGTCGAACTAGATATTGACTATATTGTTTCTAATTCCTATAAATTTCTGTTAAAATAGTTTCATTATTTGCACAAACGTGTTTACATACTATGGAAGATTTAATCTTAAAGTCTTGAAGATCTTTGATTTGCTGAAACAATACCTTTTAATAAGTTTAATTATTGACTGATCAATAACTAATGATTATTAGTCGTATTGAAAGCATTCTATTGCAAACATTTGCTTTTCGAAGGCTCATAAATCGAAAATTAATCTACCGCACTGTGTATCACGCATTGTATTCTTCGCGGAATCACATGGCACGTGCTACTTTGGGACCAGTCATACTTGTAATTCCACCGTCCACCACGTGGTTGATCGCAATCTCGTAAACACACTTCGCCATCGGCGATCTAGGAGAATATCGTTTCTTGCCGATTGATCGATCGGTTTAATTCCGAAAGTCGCGTTTAAAGTTTCGAGATCGAAACCAGTATAGCTTCGGTGAATTCGATCCACGGCATAAATATGCACGAACGATCCTCGCGCCGATCGTCGTGATTTCGTAAATAAATCTAGAGGTCTTTTCGTATGCCTGTAGCAACGAAAGTGAATTCGTTGAGATTATACCTGTTCTAATGTTGTACCTTATCGTATACTTGTTTCTCTCTCTCTCTCTCTCTCTGTTTAATTATTTACGGAAAGTTATTCGGTCAATTATTATTATATGCATGAAACAAATTCCACATTTATCATGCATAATACGCAATTGAAGGATTAGAGTAAAACATTTTTAAACGATTTTAGAATGACATGTAATAAATATATGTAATTAGAATTGGTGATAAATACTAAATATTTAAATGAGATATTCTATCCCTTTGATTAGAAAAATATGAGAATTAGGCCCTGCGCATAATGAAGGAATATTAAATATTAGGAATAAGAATTAGAATTTTAGAATCGGTTTCCTCAATGTACATTAAATGTATTGAATAATACATTGTACGCACAATGGATACGAATAAGATGTAAGGTATAAATCTGTCGTACAAGACACAACATAATTTATTATTTATTTATTTTAATGTTTATTGAGGAAACCGCGATTCTAAAATTCCAATTGCTATTTCTAATCTCTAATATTTCTCCATTGTGCACAGGGCTTAAATTTTATAATATTAAATTTATAATACTTCGATATCTTCAGGAAAGATTTCACAATGACCGAAATTGTCAAGTGTGTGGTAGCAAAATATCTGTTCACGATGAATATAAAGCAGGCTGTTTTCCTCCACACATCGTACAATAAAGAATAATAATCTCCTTAGATGCTAATCCATTAGCGGAACGATTTGTCATATTGAGGATTGGTGTGTAAAGAATATTAATTGCTGCGCCGATGATTCGACGCGAAAGAAGATGACTGGTCTACAACGTAGAAAAATTCTTAGAGACAAATATGAAAACATTGGATTAGACTATTAAAAGATGAGATTTTTTCGACTCGCTTCTGAGATAAAAAAGTGATAATCGAGAAAACTTCGTAGGAGACATTTCAACTATTCATTCGACATTTCAACGAATATTTTTTTAAAGAGTTAATATCTCTTCCTAAGAAGATATCTTTCAATTATTATCTTAAAGAAAACATCCTACAGGAAATGATTACCTGAAAGAGAAATTTACAGAAGCATCTGCCGGGAAAAACATTGAAAAGGTTACTTTCAGCCGGAGTATTCATAAACGGAGACACGTGTCGAGGAAAAAATTCTTGAAAAGATTAGATGTGCTAAAGAAAAATTTTTATGAATACGTTCATCGATGAAATATATAATGAGATGTGATTGACAGTGAGAGACAAAAATGCTATTAATGAGAAAGAGATAGTTGCTCGTAAGACGATTCACGACAATTTCAAGAAATTCTTCTGGAGACATTCTAGGACTCCAAAAACACTATTAAAGAACACTTTTATATCAAAGAAAAAGACATATATTTATTTTCTCTCTCTTTCATTTTTTTTCCTTCAAAGAAACGTTTCTGAAAAAAAGATTGCGGAGCTTATATCTTTTCTTCTTCTCGACTTCTATGATCGTTTCTTATTTCCAAATTGCTTTCCACCCCTGGATTCGGTGGAGATTGATAATCGCTTCGTAATAGCCGATAGACAAGAATGACACCTGAAGTGTTCATACAAGCGCCGCGGGACGTCGCGACGCTGGGTCGGCGAATTGAGCGTCGTCGCAACTTCGGCTTTACGTAATGTCAATCTGTTGCTATTGCCACTGGTGCTATCAACACCGTCGGGTGGGACTCGTCAAGGTCACGGAAAACGCGTTGCAGACCCGTAACGAAACGTCGTCGCCACAGTCAAAGCAGCCGTTGATTCTACTAATTTAGTGAGAAGCAAAGTGTTCCACCAATCAAGTTGAACGAGCGGAAGCATTTGAAGAAGATAAAGTAGATGAAGAGGCCGAGATAGTCCTATAAATCGATCAATTTAACGGGATTTAACGGTTCGAGGAAAAGATGCAGAAGTAAAAGAGGAAGGAAAAAACGAAGAAAAACTTGCAAAACTAAGAAAAGTGCGGGAAATCGGATAAGAAACTGAAAAACGGACGCGAACGACAGAAATTTAAAAAATTGAGGAAACTCGGAAAACTCGAAAGTTTGAAGACATTTATAACAAAGAGAAATTTACAGAAGCATCTGCCGGGAAAAACATTGAAAAGGTTACTTTCAGCCGAAGTATTCATAAACGGAGACACGTGTCGAGGAAAAATTCTTGAAAAGATTAGACGTGCTAAAGAAAAATTTTTATGAATACTTGTGTATTAGAGACAAAGGATTGTGTAACGTTCATCGTACAAAGTGAAGTTGAAATATATGAAATAATTTCAAAATTAATTGAAGTGAGAAAGAGACATTCGGCAAAGAGGCAGGTATGCTGGTCAGTCCAGGATTGTGTAACGTTCATCATATAAAGTGAAGTTGAAATAGTTGAAATAATTTTAAAATTAATTGAAGTGAGAAAGAGACATTCGGCAAAGAGGCAGGTATGCTGGTCAGTTCAAGTCGCAACAATGGCTATGGAGGAAAGTAGCTTTAGAAGAAAAGATTACAAAGGGCTCAAGGAAAAGTTCCAAGAAAAAGCAGAATAGAGACAGAAAATATAAGACAGATAGAAAGTGAGATTTTGGAGGGAGGAAGAATCAAAATTTAAGTAAATATCTGAAAGCCTGAGAAGGAAACAAAGCTGAGAGGGAGAGACAGAGAGATCTCATCGGCCGTTCTTGAAGAAAACACCCATCGTTTCAAGGCGACAATCGAGCCTTACTCGTGGAGGACGTTGCAAGTGTCTTTTTCCTGTCGAGATATCATCAGACACGTCTCATCGTCTTCCTGGATCAGCGATCGCGTCTGAACGGCCTTCGCAGTAGCGCTCCAGGAATTCGCGAGAATTGCGCACGCGTTTACTAAAGTTTCGGAGCGCGTGACGCTCGTTCGCGTTTGTTGTGTTGTTGTTAATGAAAGTGTCGGGGCCCGTTTTCGCAGACTCGCCGCGACTCTCGGCCCGCGCGGACGCGCATTACCGATTCTCGCGCATCGAGTGCACTCTCGTCGAAGTAGACACTTTCGGGGGATTTTTAGATCGTCTCAGGTTGGTTATTGATTGTGTTGAACAACTCTCCATCTACGATCAGATAATTTGATTCGATCAATTTAGATTAATTTTCGATTTCACTGAAGCTATGAAAAATCCTGATACCATGGCTCCTTAATTTTACTTAATGAGACAACTATGAAATATTTTTGAATGAAAATTCAGAGCAGAGATCAAAGTTTTTCGCAAAACTTTTATATCAAAGAAAAAGACATATATTTATTTTCTCTCTCTTTCATTTTTTTTCCTTCAAAGAAACGTTTCTGAAAAAAAGATTGCGGAGCTTATATCTTTTCTTTTTCTCGACCTCTATGATCGTTTCGAATTTTTAATGTTACAAGCTTCCCGTAATTTATGACACATTCGACAGTAATAAATTTTAAAAAATCAATTTTGAAAATTGAGAAAATAGAAATATTTTTATATCTTTTTAAATTTTACACATTTTAATATACTGAAACGTAAAAATAGCCGCTGTCGAAATAAATTCGATGTATAAAATTATTGGGAAACTTCTAAAAATATACAAATATTATTATTATTAAATATTATTGGACATAAATTATTTAAAGCAAATTTCAAACTTTAAAATTGAAAATTGTTTTAAATAATTTATATTCAAAACGCCTACAAAGCATTACTTTATTCAAAGAACATCCTAAGGACATTCTTTGAATGTCCCATGGACATCCTTAGGAGATCTGTGCTGTGCGGGCGAAAATATATACATGGAAAAATTTTATTCTATATTTTCGAGATTTATTTTTACGTGTAATCTCAATTGTACCGTCGATTATATAATCCTGCAGTACATAATTTATTCATGCAGACGGTTACTCGTTTATATTGTAATGTTAAAGTGTCTATCATTGAGACAAACTAATAAAATTAACAGAATTAGATACACACGAAATAAATAAAAGAGTTATGCACGATCATGCTCTTTATAAGAATGCGGCTCAAAATTTCTAACTAAGCTATTAAAACGGGAAATCCCGGTGTTAATAGAGAAAATATCAAGTATTGTTATTCGGAACGTTGTGTGTATAGTAATGTATAATATTACTAATGCGTTCTAAAGAAGATCGGTAAAACTCTCAAGTCTCTGTGTTTAACATGCGTCATTATTGTTTGCTAATCAGGTTGGAAGACACCGAATGACCGACATTGCGAGGTTCTGCAGAACTCGAGAGACTTTTGGACGAAGGCAGGACAATGAGTGTTAGAATCGTTGTGAGTGTCACCGAGCTCACGAACATGGACGCCAAGGATCGCTACGTCGTCGAAGGCTTCGGTGAGTAGTCTCTTTTTGAAATTTTCCACCGAATGAATGGTATCACCTAGCATTAAAATTAAGGAAAAATTAAGAAAAAGATTACAACGAAACATTGTAGAACTGCATTTTGAATAAGCGTGTCGAACTCTTTTTCTTGCAAGGAATGCTAATGTTTCCGAGCCTCGTAGTCACGATATCTTTTTCTATTTTTATCTATCTAGATAGTTTATCATGCGAGCAAACTATTGTTTGATCAACCGATACTCACAGACGATGTTTTCTAGTAAGACGCGCCATACAATAATCTAAAAGAAAAACACTAAGTAAAAACTGAATATTCAGCTTCTATTTTAATTTTTGAAGGCTGGAATTTTCGTATTTTGAGCAACGAAACTTTGAACGCACAATATAAGTGTTTGCGAACTATTCTTATTGCATGGAAAATTTATATACTACATTGAAAACACACTTTGTCGAGAGCACTTAAAAGCATTTAATTCTCTTTTTATCGTTTTCCGCACATTATAAATTGTGATATAAAACAAGGTAAAATGCGTTACGCATCGCACTTTTTATATCGACAATATTCTTTGTATAAAGTTATTAAACTTATTACTTGCATAAATATATTTATAAACATATATAAATAAGTAAAAAAAGTAATTTGCATTCTTTATAATAGCATCTCTCGTAAATCAGAATATTTGCGTCATGCAAAAAAAGTTAAAAATCCGTATTATATGTACTATTAAGCGTCATCAAATGTAAGATCATACTTATAAAACATGCACATTAAGTTATTCAATTTCAAGAAAATATTTCTAAATTAATTATTGATAAATATAATAATAATAAAGAAATAACTATTACATTTCGTAATAGATATTTGGAGTGATCTGTTGCGTTTAAAAATTAAAATAGAAATTTGAAAATTTTGCATTTGACCAGCTTCTTCAGATTTTACAATTGTTAAATTGCTGTACGTTGATTCGTACGTACGATCCCCTCCCTATTCGTCGGGATTCGTTCGGATATGAGGTGATTGTTACTTACGTAAACAATATTACGCGACGCAAAAAGCGACGCAGTGAAATAGTGAATATAAGGATAAGTCGGATTTATATGTAACGATCGCTCTTATTCGATATCATTCTAATATGACGTTTAGGTAGATAGTGTAACCTGCATAATTTTTTTCCGCTCATGATAATGAAAATCAATGTATATTCAAAAGATGTACAATATATTTTTATAAATATATAAATCTTACACACACACACACACACACACACACACACACACACACACATACACACACGCGCGCGCACGTGGACACACATACTTATCAGAGTTGGTTAAGTTAATATTTTTTTAAACTTGAATTAAGTTAAAGTTAATGGCTTATAAAGTTGATTTAGTTATGTTAAGAGGTGCATGAACGAAAAACTAAATTAAAAGTTGCATTAAGATTAAATTGACTTGAGTTAGATTAAAATTAATTTTAAAAAAAGCATTATTAAATTAGAACGTAATTTTTAAAAATTAGATTACTCTAATTGTAAGTAACAAAACAATTATGATGTGAATCATCAAATAAATTTAATATTTTTTCTGTTAATTAAGTTTATGAAATAACAAAGAAATATTATGTTTTAATGTAGGATAAGGAACGTATTTTTTTTTCTTTTATTATTTTTGTATAGATAAATTTTTAACTTGGGAAAAAAGTTTTAATAAGTTAAGGTTTATATGTTTTGAAAATAACTAGCTAAAATTAAAAATTAATTTATTTGAAATTAATTAATTATGTAAACGAGCGCAAATATAATAAAACAATGGACTTTCGAAATTTAAAAAGTACAAAACTTAAACATAGCTAATGCGTCAAGTGCGATTATTAATGCATAGTTCCAATTATGAACACTTTTAAAATTTATTAAACATATTAAACATAAAAATAATTAATTAAAATACAAACGTTTTGCCTCATTTTGGAGTCATCTTCAGCATAACAATATTTCCAAATTCCATGTAGTCATTCATTCGTCCTCAGTCCGATAGCGATTGAGTCACTAGCGGATTACTAAATCCAAAGTGGCATTTTTCAAATGTAAGTCAAATGTAAATTACAGTTCGCAGACACACATAGCAGATCTTGAACAACAATCACGCTTTTTCTGCGGATTTTTATTTATGGTTTAAGTTATTATGCGGATGCATAATGAATTGGAATTATTAGTATTCAAAACTTCTTTACACGTTCTCAGTCACATTTCGGGGGGAATATTTCACTTCTACTGACATCAAATTACATTTGAAAGATGTCGTTTCGAATTTAGTAATCCGCTAGTGACTCAACCGTTGTTATTACACAAGCTGATTTGTGTATTATGTCTATTAATTCAAAGTATTGTCAGCGTTGTATTGATATACAAATTAAGTAGCACGTTATTCGATTTCTGATCGCAATTTCAATTTCTTCAATTTAACTTTCTCTTAGGAAAATAAAAACTACTAATTTTTTTAACTCTTGTGATACACAGAAAATAAGATAACCGTCGCAATTATAGGTTTAAGATTAAAATGGTTTTTATTAATTCGTGTAAATTTAATGTTCAAACATTTAAAAATGTTGTTAATGTCCATGTAAGCAGTAAATATATAATTTCAAAGAAAAATTATTATATATTTATTAAACCAATTGTGAATTTTATGTTTAAAAACTTTAGATATACTATATAACTTTAGATATATATAATCTCAATTATGAGTGGGCATAATTAGAGTAAAGTTAGATTTTAGCAATTAAATAGGTAATGTGAAAAAATGGAACGATTAAGCAATCAATAAATTAAGAGTTTTTATTGATAGATGGCTGTGTGATTAAGTAATGATTAACCAAATTTATTTTTTAGCAGCAAATTGAAGGAGACAAAATAGTAGGAATAAAAGTGAGAGATCAGACATTTTATAAAAGAAGAAAATAAGGATAAGAGAATAGGGTTAGATTGTGGTTAAAAATAGAGGTGTCAATGAGAAGAAGAAAGAACGACAAGATATTATAAGCACAAAAATAGATTTTTTTTGTATGAGATAGATGTAATAATAGGTGTAATAATTAGATGTAATAATTAGGTGAGGAAAAGGTGGGTGGATATGAGTGGATAAGTTACAACGTAAACCAAGTCTCCTTTTTGACACGTTGAAGGAATAAATTTTATTTTAACTTACATTCTATTTTATATCATTATTTTATATATTCTATTTACATAATTTTTTGTTTCTATTATGTTATCAAATTTTATTTGGCCACTAAAGCTATATAAAAAAGAGGTACAGCAGTTTTAGTTTCTCGGGCACTAGATAATAGTTCGCGGTCGATCTCTGTCGTACCGAAAGGGTTAACGTATGTAATGTATGTTAATATATGTTAATGTACGTTTTCAATGTATGTTATTATATGTTCAGTCTACTAAATCTATTAACAGTAAGAATAATTTCAAGGAATTATTCAAGGAATAAAGAGATGTTACAGAGCTTATTAAAGATAATTTTCCGCTTTTTTTCTATATGTAATAATCTTACTGATAAACAATTTATTTATCCGTTGTTAAATAGATTAATTAAAAGTATAATTGTAGGTGTACAAGCAGAACTCCAGGCTCTTAATATTGATGTAAAACGATTAGAACTATTAAAACAAAGAGACGTTTACCAGGTGTACAAGTATGAAATGCGGATTCTTTTTAAAAAAAAAACACGTTAAATTCGGAA
>QKQZ01011976.1:0-13875 GCA_003595255.1 Solenopsis fugax | reverse complement strand
CAGCTAAGTCTAGCGTTACTTTCTTTTTCTTTTTTTTTATTGTTGTACGTTGCATTTCGTCACCTCCGCTTCGTCGGACCTTCGCGTATTTTCGGAGCGCGTGTTCCTTGTGCAAATACTAAGTAGNCGCTTCGTCGGACCTTCGCGTATTTTCGGAGCGCGTGTTCCTTGTGCAAATACTAAGTAGCGTACGCGTGGAATGGTTGTGTGCGTGGGAACAAGCGTGGAGTGCGAACGGAGTGTACCGCTCGTTCCTCAGTAGAGTGACGCGTACTAATTCGCCACCGCTTATTCGTGAGCTCGTACCGACGATCGCGTGGCGTATTTTCCGACCGCACTCATGTATCGAAACGCTTACATGTCGGTAAATATTGACAGATGTATCCGTGAATATAATTGTCATTTTCTTTTGTTGCTAATACGAAGTGATGTTCTCTGTAAGCTCCCTCGTTCTCTCCCATCCTACAGCCCGCACCGAACCACCCCCTCTGCCAATTCCGTGGCTGAGCTAATCAGTTAAGAGAGCCCGTGGTTGTCCGTGACGATTACGAGTATCTAAAACCTAGAGTTCGTTTCGTTCTCGCGTAAGAGTGGTACGCTCACTCGTGCCTGGCGCCCAATCCTTGGAGTATCGCAACGCTTCCGAGTTACGGGAAATCTTTCGGAGTCATACCGTCACGGGTACGCGACGAAGATTGTGCCGCGGTTAATTAAACGCTCACACACTAGTATACAATGTTTCATTAAAACCAGAAATTTGCACTTGGGAATGTTTCCTTGTTAGCTTCTAATCATAAAATGTTGAATCGGGTATCTTCCTTTTATTGCTAAAGCTCTTAATTAAAATTTTGACTCATGTATGTGTAGGGGCGGATGGTCTGATAGGAAAAGGCCTTAGGTAAATTAACCGGAGCCGAGACGTTCGTTCTTCCAAATGTCTATATATTGTCGGTATTGTTACAAGTCTCCCAGGCTGCTCCAGCAGAACTGCCGAATCGCGCGCGTCAATCTCGCAGCTCTCGTGCCGAGCTCGCGTGGGGATACAACGGCAATCGCTAATCAGAGCCGATCATACGATCGGCGGAGCCAATAACAATCACGGAATCGCGTTGTGCTCCGCTGAACGCGTCATGATCGGCAACAGAAGTATGATCACAACATCGTGATCGGCAAATGCCGTGGTTGACAACAGAAATATGCCTACATATGTCAAAAGTGAAAAGCGCTGTGAAATATGAAGTATAAATTAGATTGAAAACTCTGTGAAATATAATGCTTAATAAATCAAGGTAATTTTAGTGTACACTGAAGAAACAAGAAGGTTGCACACTTTTATTATGAGTTTCGGAATGCAGTCTGATCATCGTGCGATTGGTTCTTATTTATGGATCTAACCAGTTACGTTCATCCGCTCTATCAGTAAGGTTAACTTCCAAAACATATAAAAAAAAGTGTTGCAACCTTTTTGCTTCTCAGTGTACATAATGGTTTAAAGTAGTTAGCAGTTTTAAGATTAAGAGGATTGGAAGGTCAAAATGCAATTTAACTTTCCAATTCCCTTAACGCTCAGTATTTTATTATCTAGTTAGCTAGTTATGATTAAACTTAACTTCCCCGATAGCTAAACCTGACGGGAGCACGAATTGCAAATTTGTGATACACATTATGTTGGCAAAAGTCAAGCAGCAGCCTGGCGTGATTTGCTATTTCAGCTAATATTAGCAGAAAAGCAGCAAAATCTGAGCAGACACTGCGTCATAACAGAAGCGTTAAAAGAAATGCAGCAAGAAATGCAAAGAAACTTATCAACATAAAAAAACAGAAGTCGAGCATAGCGTGTCGTCATAACGTGAAGGCAAAAACGCAGCAATAGAACACGATCTGTTATGTAATTAATATCGCTATTTTACTTTGACGTAAAAGTACAATGCTTAATATATTTATCTGACAAATTAAAAGATTTGAATAATTAGGATAAATAACCAATTATAAAAAAAAAGTTTAAATGAAATATAATATACTTACCGAACTCTGCGCCTGTTAAACGTGCTGTTTAGTGCAGAACAACTAACGCCGCGACAAAGTAATTTGTCCGATGACAATTTTGAATGTCTTATGTTTTTGAAATGTAATGCATAAATGTAAAATAAATTATTTGAATAAAATTAATAACTAAAATTATGCTTGAGCTCAATTACTTGACACATACGTACACAAGAACGCACTGAGTGTAACGGTGTGCATAATTCAATTGGAACAAAGTATGTACTAATGTGTAAAGTTTCGAATAGAGTTAGGATTATTTTTCAAATTTACGCCCATGCCTTATTCCTGATAATGATAGAAACTGCGTTCTCATCATTTCAATTTTATTTATTGCTGCCGCAGTTAGTAACTATATAATTGAACTAAAAAACACAAGCTTATACAGCCGACTAGTAGTCTCGGGCTGAGTGTAGATGTGTCGACGATTATGACAATTAGAATGCAACTTGTGTCGCCGTGTGCACAAAAGTGTCTAGCGATATTGCAATTGGAAAGTACCCATTGTTGCGTAATGGCGGTGTGTGCAGTTCCACGCGTGCTTCGGGGTAAAAATGCTTTACGAATGCGTGACCGAGAAAATAGCGATTCTCTCATTTTCCGTGCTAAGATATGTTCAACCGACGGTGAAATTGAGCTCTTCTTCGGCGGGTCACACAAGGGACTTGACGATTATTTGTACGAGTGACTATGATGACAGTAGTTGCAAGTTTGCAAAGACGTACATCCGCTGCAGTCCTTCTTGATCGTCTGGTGAGATCGCCTCTCACCGCGCGCATCAGATTGGAGATCGCCGATCGTAACCTATGTCGTGCAAACTGCTGAAAACTGTTCCCACGCGAATACCCTAGTCCCGTGCGGGAGATACAACATAGTGGGCGAAAGACTCACAGGGACGGTAATGGACTCGTATCGTACTTTGGGCGCCAGGCGCGACTTCTCGCGCCGCACAAAAATTTTCGGAATCGTAATACGCACGACTGTACTCGTTAACTTCGCCGGTTCGCCCAGTATGGTATAGAGGGGCGCAGTCCTTCAGGATGGCGGAGAGGAGGGACGGGAACGCAGTCACAACCAACAATTCAGAATAACAATAGAGCAATATATTTACTGAGAGATATGGTTAACAATAAGTATAACGGCGGAAATCGATGAGAAGGAATTCACAATAATTGTAACGGCGGAAATCGATGAGAAAGAATTTACAATAATTGTAACGGCGGAGATCAAAAAGAAAGAATTCACAACAATGGTAACTGTGGAATGAAGTATAACGATTATAACGCGGCAATATTTTCGCGATCTTACGAAGGCATGCGCGACAGACCTAACAATTTACGACACGCGGCCTAACGCTCACGACGGACCAACCGGGACAAAATACCATTAACTACAGTCTCGCGACCGGAAGCGGCCGAAGGCCTCCGGAAATTACCTCCAATAATTAACTGACTTTAAGTTTCGGTAGCCGATACGTCTCGCGGTAGTTTCGCGGATCAGACGAATCTCGCAGAGACTGATAGCTCTCGAATCTCGTAGAGATCGAGCCGCGCAAACTCCACACACCGAGCTACCTCCACGCATATACAGAACACAAAAGACTCTACACGATAATCCTACCCACGGATAACGAACAAATCACAAAATGTCGCGGTAACTCTCGCTCGACGTACGTGAGTACAAGCAGAAACGGAGCACGAGCCCCGCACGCGGTACACTAACGTTTCTTAAACTCCCGATAAATTACTCTAACTGACTGTCGGCGCCCCATCCTCGAGAGGAACCAACACGATATCCGGTCTCGGTTGATCCTCCGATAATGGCCGTGCGACCGGCCTTCTCACGAAATTCGGTATCTCTCCGCACTGTGTGGGCGGTAACGCGGGACTCTACGGTTCAAGACAACGAAGGATCAACTCTCGTCCGAACATTGAAACTAAGCGGTTACCGGAGCGGCGGCTTACATAGGCCGGATAGGCGATGGTCGTCGGCTGCCTCCAGATTGCACCTTTCCGCCGGTACGCACGACAGTGCCGAACCGATCCGCACGAGCCGGCTCGCCGAGTTCCGCCGAATTTCCGCGCCCCGCGCTCTGCCTGGGTAGCGCGTGACGTCATTTTTCCCTCTATCGGCCGATTTCCCTCGGCGATAGGTCCTCGCTAGGTGCGCGTTGCTCTACCTCCTTCTAGTCGGAAGTTCTTCTCTCTTTCTTCGATACCGCGCGACTATCTCTAACGTTGCCGATATCCGTATGCCTAATGACGGGGCTGGAAAAGAAATTCTTCGGGATTACTTCGGTGGCGACGATCCGGTATGTGGCGGTGACCGTTCAAGGTGCCGTCGGGCTGGCCAGGCCTTAACGATCGTGTTGGGAGCTTCGCGGCTACAGTCCGCTGGCTCGGTCCGAAATCGCTCCTCCATCCGCAGCAGCTTTGTAAAAGGGGAACGGCGGTAGCGCATAATCATCTTCGGGAGCAGAGTAATGTGAGAGAACTAGACGGAACCCAGACTTAACTTTCCGGTGTGCAGTCGGTGGCGGCACGCCCGCTCGGCTCCTCCGGGTCCCTTGGCGTCTCCCCCGATGTTGGACATCCGGACGGTCGCCTCTTTTACAATTTATCCGCGGTGCCGACCGCTCGGCTCCCGCAACCAGATCGAGCTAATTCGCGGTAACTCAGTGGACGAGATACAAAACAAGGTTAATAAAATAATTTTTCGGGCTACTCGCATCCCTATCTCCCTCTCGGGGAGGGGGAGGCGAAACCCAGGGTACCCTCCGCGGCCTTATCGCTTACCGTGACGGCGCTATCTGAGCGTCACGTCACAACAGACATAAATAAAATTATTTATTTTCGAAATAAAAATTACTCTATGTCTAGTATTTTCAATTAAAATGTATTTATTTATTAAAACGTATATATTTATTATTTATATACATAGATGAATCTCACTTTGTATTTCTCTAATTTTAACTTATATAATATCCAAAAAAGGCCAATGAGAGTCAAGTACAGTTCTTGGTGCACAGTTAGTAAACTTGATATAAAGTAGTAGTAATCGCTGTATCAAAAATAATACTAATGATCCTTGCAGTTTAAAATATTCAAATTATATAGACGTTTATATTGTTTCTTGAACATCATCTGCAGCAGTATTAATAATATGATCTTCATTTTCAGGTAATGTATAGCGTCCCAGGTAACGCCGATATCTTCGAATTAATTGTGGAATAACAATGTTATTATAACATGCCATACCAGTTACAAGAATTACAAAACCAATGAGCTAGAATCAAAAATACATTTACAATAATATTTTTTGTTTGTACTCTCGTATATTTATACAACCATTCAAAAATATCAGCACGCTTGAGATTTTCTTGTATCTTACAAAAGGTTGAGTTTGTCGGTAAAAAATTATAACTTTTCAAAAATGCATTTTAAAGAGAAGAAAGTTTTTTTTACTTTGAAGCGTTATAGTTTGAAATGTCTTCAAACAAAAATAAAAAAAGTTATTTTATAGTAGGTTTTAAAAGCTTTAAAATATATTTTTAACCCTTAAACACTGCATATCGGCGTCAACCGATTTTACAGCATGAGGGTCTAGGACTTCAACTTTGAGAAGCCATAACTTTAATTCAAATCAATATTTTGCAACAATTTTTTTTTAATACACCTGAGTAATCGCCACGATCATATCAAAATTAGTGACGTTATTAGCGACAAATCACATGTCAAAGTTTCTTGTATACATTTGTAAATAAAGAGAGTTTGGATAAAACAAAATAATGAGATCGCTTTAAAGCACTTGTAAAAATGGGCCTCAATTGTCTTTTTCCGCCTGAGTCAGTAAATAATTGTAAAAGACACGTGAAGTGAAACCTTTCAGGCAGAAAAACATAGACAACTATTAAAAGGAGTGAAAAATATGCTTTTACACATAAAATTCAAAGATAACTTTACTTGCAGCCTATTTTTACGAATTTTGATAAATACAAGACAAATCACATTTTCACAATAAAGTACAATAACAATAGCATGCAAGACAAATTTCATCAACATGTTATTTTTTACGCCTATTTTATTTTTTTCGCGATATATTATGTCCCCAACATCAACGCGAAGTTTGCGGCCAATTAGTTAGGACTCAAAAGCCTTAAATGAAAGTTCAAAGTTTCAGAAATGTAATTGAATAGACGGCAAAATGATCTATTGTGAAGTTATTAAGGAAAAACCATTGCGAAAAACCAAGTAAAAATTAGAAATTGTAAAAAATACTGCTTTTGAAAGCTAAAAGATACTTTTAATAAAAAATTATGACATCATTTCTTTTAAAAATATAATTATGTTACAAGAAAAATATGATAAAAAATTTTACTTCTATGTCATTCTAATGGAGCATTGAAGCTAGTCAATGTGGCGGTTGATAAGGAGACCTCTAGAATTTTCTTCTCTTCCTGATCTTTATTCTCTCTTCAGAAAGCGATCACAAAACCCATATAAATATACTATATCGACTTATTCAGTATTAGAATATGAGGCATTATAGTTTATTTCACGAGTATTCAACGAACTAACAGCTGCGAACTACGAACAGCAACGAGCTCTGTTTACAGTGCAAATGAAAACCATATCAATAACCTGCGAGCTTCAAAACAAAAGATATTCCGACGTTATTCACTTCTATATGTAGTTGTGTAACTTAAGAAGTCAATATCTCTTGATCGAAGCGTTATTTGCAAACAAACTTCCAGAGGAAAGTTATTTCTGTTTTGAGGTACTAAATTCACATTTCAAGTTCAGCTATTTAACTCGGGCCTTGTATATTTAAAATATTTTTGAGCTATGACTCATATCATTTGGCATTTCGTAGTTCTTGCCATCTTTTTGTTAGCTTTTTGTAAGATACAAGAAAATTTGAAGCATGCTGATACTTTTGAGCGGTAGTATATACATAATATATATACATATGTATATATACATATACAGGGTGAAGAAAAAGTATGGAAACTCTGAAAAATCTCGAAAAATATGTTTTACAAAAAAGTGTTTCAAATAAAAGTTGTAGGACATAAAATGGTCTATTTATTGATGATACCAATTTGACCTTGGGGAATGTCGCCAAGATCAGGTCAAGATCAAATGAATTTTTTAAAATAGAATACCTTATTTTTGATTCCAGAATCTAATAGCTGATGTCAAGAGCTTTTCAAAACTATAATAAAGTTATTTTTCCTTACGTACATTTCGAGTTATGAGGCTTGAAAGTTACAATATACTGTAGCTTTCAAGCCTCACAACTCAGAAAGTACTTAATGAAAAATAACTTTCTTATAGTGTTTTGAAAAATTTTCGAGATACACTATATTAAAATGTAATTAAAAAAATAGAAGTTTTTACCTGAAAATTTGAAAATAATTTTAATAATTTCCAAAATATTAAGGGGTATGGTACTTCCTTAACACCCTATATCTTTTATTGCATCTTCTTGTAGTCGATCTCGAGAACTTTTCAAAACACTATAAGAAAGTTATTTTTCATTAAGTGTCAGTATACTGTAACTTTCAAGCCTCATAACTCGAAAAGTACTTAAGGAAAAATAACTTTATTATAGTGTTTTGAAAAGCTCTTGACATCAGCTATTAGATTCTGGAATCAAAAATAAGGTATTCCATTTAAAAAAATCCATTTGATGTTGACCTGATTTTGGCGACATTCCCCAAGGTCAAATTGGTATCATCAATAAATAGACCATTTTATGTCCTACAACTTTTATTTGAAACATTTTTTGTAAAACATTTTTCGAGATTTTTCAGGGTTTCCATTTTTTTCTTCACCCTGTATATGTAAAAGAGATGATTATGGAACTTGGAGAGTTATGGAATACCACGATATCTTCTCTAGTTTGCACTGTACTTTAACAGCGGCAGTCAAAACTAAAATTACTTTTCGACAACATACACAGGTAACACATGTATAAATTGTATAATACTGTGTGCTTTCCACTATAATACAAATCGACACAATTATCTCACAATCAGTTAAAATGCTCGTTTTGTGTCACTTTCCAAATAGAACATTGAACAAGAACTTATCCACGTTCTGATAAATTAACAAAAGAAAAAAACTTGTACATTTTGTGAGCAAAAATCAGAAAATATATATTGCATTACTGTGTGCCATAAAACAAGGAGCATCATTGCAAAGAATGTGCATCATGTTTATAACATACAATTGACGAGGACGTATTCGCGCATTCTAATATGTTAGAAAATAGAAATCAAGATATTTCTAAAATAAAATACTGATTTTTTGCATAAAATAATTTCTTTCACCTTTTTATTACTTTTATCCCTATTTTCTAGAAATCAAAATTACTGATTTTCAGGTTAACAAATAATCATGTTTTTTTTTTAACAGATACCATTATACTATTTTTTCCTGTATGTACTAACCTTGGATTGCTTGAAATTAAAAGAATTTTTTTGTCCACGTATAAAAAAGTTATGAATTTTTTATTACAACATTCTGCATTATGCATTCTGCTGATTACACAATATTTTAATACTGTATCTTTATCATCACAGTTTCATGAAGAATCAGTGTCATCCCTGGTAAAAATTTCTGATAGAAAAAATCCTTTCGTTTTGAATATGAACTTTGGTTAGTGAATTCACAAATGTAAATCGTTTTTCTATCGTTTTCTATTGAAAATTTTTACCAGAAAATGGTAACGTCGAGGATAAATTAAAATTTATTAGGGATATGCAAATACTATTTCCTTTGCTTAGATGAGAGCATTGATAATTCAGATATAAATTAGCTATCGATATTTATACGGATTATTCAATGATTTTTCAGTTCATGAAGATTTGTTAATTTTAGTTCCATTACGTGATACAACATTAAGAATCAACATTTATAATGCATTACAAGAGCAAATAAAGAAATTTGTTGCTTCTTGTGATAAATGCGTGGATATTATTGCATACACCCACACCTATGATCGTATCTTCGGACCTCCAGTCCTTTTGCAAAAATGCAGAGCATAAAATAGGCAAGAATAAGACCAAACCATGCCTGCGGGAAGTCAGAATAATGATGATGAGATGCGACAATTGGCATTAGGAGCTGAGATTTCAACAATATCTCACGAATATACGAAGTAGAAAAAAGTTGAACTAACGACCATCCCTTCTCTTTGAACTCATCTGAACTGACGACAAGCAGGCTGATACCAAAGCCTTAACCTTGTTAAAACCCTAATAAGATGGATATCACGATACTACAGCTAAACGTGGGCAAACCATTTTAGTTACCAAAGAGATGCGTCAGCTTACAACAGAAAAGTGACTTGATGTCCTACTCTTGCAGGAACCACATGTCAGAAAACAGAATGTAAGCCACACCTTTTATAGATTAGGCACTGGATTCAAGGTGTCCACTGTGCGCTCATAACCTTGAGCTATTAGCATGGTGGCCATCAGTAATCCAAATATTCAAATACTATTTAAGCATTACTACTAGTTAAGCACTGTGCGTGCGTGCGTGCGTGTATGTGTATGCAGATGTCCAGCCTTTCATTGGCATCGTGTTACTTTCAATTCTGGGACGATATAGAGGAGCATCTTGAAAAGGTGCTTTACACGCTGAAGGGGAAGAGACAATGGCGGTAGACACCAATGCAAGATCATCACTGTGGAGCCCTCAGAAGGAGGATAAGAAAGGAGAGAAGTTTGAGGCTATTATATGTATTTCATATGAACGCCCATCTATAATTTGTTCATTTAGCGCTGAATAGCGAGAGGGCGTGCGTGTTGAGTTTTTCAGTTCCGTTCAGTTCAGTACTTTAGACTCTGAAACAGCTTCCTTGAATATACAGTGTAACGTATATCGTTTGTTTAATAAATAAAGTCACAACAAAGGCACTACCGCGTGTAAGGCATAAATGATGCTGATCAGGGACTCACGTACAGGGCAGCAAGAGGTTCATCTTACATTGATGTAATTCTGGTATCGCCCGCCATGAGCGAGTTCGTTGAAGAATGGAAGGTGAAGGGCGATTGGACTACCAGTGATTACAATTGGATATCAGACTAGGAGTGTCAAAGGAAATTCGCTGTAATAACGCAATATTTGATACAAATCGAGCTGATTTGAATCAATTCACAGAGAACTTGGAAGATATATCCAGATCGATCCTGGACCTGGATTTTGCTGAAGAAGTCGAAAGAATGAGACACTCGAAGAGGCAATTTTGGAATCTTACGAGATGTCTATGCAAAGGAAATACAAATTCAGGAAAAATAACCTATAGTGGGACAGGGACTTGTCTTCTATGATACTGCCAATTGGCAGTATCATAGAAGACAAGTTGAGATGAGAATTTTAACAGTCTCGCAGGATGAAAAAGTTAGAAAAACCCATAAAGCAAAAGTATTGCTCGACTTTGAGGTTATAGCAAAAAGGTCAGTTAAGGCAAATAGCTGTAAGTATATAAGTTTAAGTTACAGACTATGGGAATGAGAAACTATGGAGATTTGTGTATCGTCAGCAGGATAGTAAGCTAAGAATCCTCAGTACACTTGGAAGCGGTGAGAATAATTGACCCAGCTCCGATCACCTTGACCATGACATATGTTGTCAAGATCATCATCTTGAGTGACCTTCAGAAGGTTTTAGTTGGCGCCGATGATTTACAAAATTTTAACAATATAATGTTTATTTTAACATTATAATTTTATTCAATTTCACTATTTATTGTAACATCATCATCATCATTGTTAATAGGATAGATAATAGTCATTGTTTGAAAAAATTATTTATACGATCATAGTATTGAAATTGCTGCTTAAATACAAATTCAGCCAAGAAATGATCATAGTGATAACATTTGATTCCATAGCGTGGAATTCCACATTGAAGCACGGAGAAGAGTGAGCTTCGCTTTGTGTGAAAAGTAAATGCTTGGGTGTGGGAGGGGCAGAGCCATTTACTTTCCACGTAACAGACTTCGAGTGAAATTACTTTGTTGTGAAATATACATTTACGTTGTCAACTTTATTTGTTAATAACTTTTTAATGAACAACAAGCGCTAACTAAAACCTTCTGAAGATCACTCAAAATGATGATCTTGACAATGTTATGTCATGATCAAGATGATTGGAGCTTCCCTATACTATTATAAATAATTACCGCGGCGAGTACTCTACCATAACGGTAAAGGAAATTGTCAAAAGTTTGCTAGACGTTCATGTCCCAGACGTGAATCGGGAAACGATGACACACTCGAGCAGGGTAAAATCAGGCATAACTCATGCATAGTATCGAATACAGCTAATGTCCCAGACTTCATGACGAAAGAAATGGCCTCGATAGTAAGAATCTTCATTACAGCAATATTAGCTCAACTAATTTCCAATATAAATACATAATAAACTTAGAGAAATTATCTCATTGTCATCAAGAAAATTATATTTTTAAAAGGGATGAATTACGTAAATTAAATAACTGCAATATTTATGAATTTAGTTATATAATTACATACAAATCGATATTTACAAAAAAAAAATATATATACAGGGTGTCCCAAAAAGCTCGGATCCCCTCTTAAGAGCGGATTCTTTGGAATATTCTAAGAAAAAAATCCTAATACAAAAATATCAAGAGTTTTCAAATATAATGATTTTCAAATTATTCGCGATTAAAGTTTACGAATCCCAGAGCTGACATTTCGCGCTCAGGCATGGCGACACGACAAGAGATGAAGGTCCACACGGGTACCTCTTGACATTGAGATTTTCATATAAATACGCAGTGACATTTTTATTAAGAAATTATTTCTATAGGAAACATATTTGTACATTACATATGCATAATTAATGTTTTCAACAAAATATCAATTCAATAAAAAGATGTTACAATAGCCGTTGGGTCATCTGTCAAACATATTCAATCCTTTTCATATCAACATAAATTATAGATATTATTGATATATTACCATAAAAGTTCTTATCATATGAACATGGTAATGAATTTATTTTGACAGCTAACCCAACGGCTATCGTAACATCTTGGTATTGAATTGATATTTTGTTGAAAACATTAATTATGCATATGTAATGTACAAATATGTTTCCTATAGAAATAATTTCTTAATAAAAATGTCACTGCGTATTTATATGACAATCTTAATGTCAAGAGATATCCTTGTGGTACTTTCACCCCTTGTCATGTCACCATGCCTGAGCGCGCGAAATGTGAGCGTAAACTTTGGTTCGTAAACTGGGATTCGTAAACTTTAAACGCGAATAATTTGAAAATTATTATACCCTCGACATTTTTGTATTAGGATTTTTTTCTTAGAATGTTCCAAAGAATCCACTCTTAAGAGGGGATCCGAGTTTTTTGGGACACCCTGTATATTTTTTGTACAATACTTATAGTGAATAAAAAAATATTTATATTTATATTTCATGCATACAGTAGAACCTCATTTATCCGAGGTAATGTGAAACAAGTCTATCTGGGATAACTGAAATCTCCACCGAATATTACCAAAAACAGATACAATTTAAAGGCTGTTTTTATTTCTACGTATTTGAAAACGTAACATATCAGATGTATAAAAATATAAAATATAAAAATTATCTGACGAATGCACATTATTCTATGTTGTAAACATGCGTTACTGGCTTAATAAAGTCAATAATGCGAGACTGCTTTAATTTGCTCATGCATTTTTAGCTGCAATATTTCTATCTTTTTATTAATAAGAGGTCACTTGCAGCTTCGATGTTCCTCAACATATTTAAGAGCTAGTTCAAGAACGTTCACTCATGACTAATGTGCTGACTTTTTTCCATTTCGTTATCTCCAGTTTCTTCTTTAGAATTAACGAGTTGGCAAATTTTAACATAAGCTCATGTTCACAATCGTCATCATTAGACCATTAATCAGTATCGTTCTTCTTAACGTTTGCACAACCAGAGATTTGCTGCATTATGCTATGCAAATCTACATCGTTTGGAACTTCATCACTTCTGGCGCTGCCAGAATCCAGAATTTTGGCCCATGATTTCTCTATTGTGAATCTTTGGATAGTATCCCAAGCTTGAGCTGATCAGTAAATCACATTTTTCCTGTTAATCGCAAGCAAGCACTCTTTAAATGTCTTGTTGTCGCTACTATTTTCTAGGAGTGTTTGAAGTAAGAAACGCTGGTAGTGACGTTTGAGTGTTTCTAATACTCCTTGATCCATTGGTTGTGCAATGAAAGTCACATTTGGCACAAAAAATTTTACAACGTTTCCACTTTTCAGAATTGACTCGTTTGGGAGATGGAGCATTGTCGAGTAAAAGAATTGCTTTTCTGAGAAGACCATTTTTTTAAGACTTTCAACTAAAGGAACAAATTCGTTGAAAAACCATTTTTGAAAAAGATCGATACTCATCCAGGCACTCTTCTAATGGCGAAGTACACTGGTAAAATATTAAGTTTTATGTGTCTGATCGCTTTAGGCTTAGCTGATTTTTCGATACACATCAATAAAAGTTTGTATGTTCCCAATGCATTACATGCTAAAATAGTAACTCTATATTTTTTTTTTGCTTCTAGAGCAGTTGATTCTTCTCTCGTGACCAATGTTTTGAAAGGCATTTTTGTAATGTATGCCAATCGCATCGTAAATAAATTTGATCTTTCATAACAAGCTTATTGAATTTTTCTCTAAACTGATTAAATCCACTTCCATCAGCTGATAATTTTTTGTGATATTTAACCCTTAAACACACCGATTTTGTAAAATACGGAAACACATTTGCGGGTCTGAGA